>APFE031393806.1:84876-132152 GCA_000404065.3 Pinus taeda | reverse complement strand
TCGCAGGGAGTCTCTATCCTTTATATATGACTCATACATGCAATACCACGGGCCAATACCGTGGGTTTTATTAATGCCGTCTATCTAATACTACCACCCATTTACCCTTTATCTAATACTACTGCCCATTTGCAACTAGTTGTGGTCCCGTCATTAATTGCAGGTTAACCACTTACAAATATTAATATGGGCTTTATTGACTCTTGACTATGACGTGATCCCATGACATAAATAAGGGGGTTAGGGTGGGACCCTAACAATAGGTGTCCATTTCCTCTGAGTATGTCTCACATTCTATTCCATGTAAAATATTTACAAATTCTAGAAAAGAGTAGGAGAGATCTTGTAAAGGTGTCAATAAAGATCACTCGAAAAATATGCATGCTATGTAAATATGTTATTTTTTTAGTTTAATAAAGGTGTGCATTTTCTGATTTTGAGACTATGGTTAGATACTTGTCAGAATTCTTCCCATTAACATAGAGAGCTCTCGGGGGTAGGAGTGGAAAAAATCCCTCATAGGAATAAGATTGATAAGTTTCGACACTGAGTACTGTAAACTTCCTCTAATTACCCTATTCTGAGTAGTTGAACAAAATTTATTTTATATAGTTACTCTCTTTGTTTAATTGGTGATTCTACATTAATGTTGATAAGGATGATAAATACCTCTATCAATTTCAGCTTGAAGAAGCCATATTTTGCATTATTATAGCATACTAGTTCAGTGCCACATGAAATGAGAAAATCAAGGGAGGACTAAATCGAAATTGGCTCTCTATATGGATACATAAGTCTCGTAAACCAAGTGTAGGCTAGCTAAATGAGGTTAAGTTGGTTAACCAATCAACCTCAATTAGGTAGTCGACTTTTGTGCATTTGGGAGTGAGAATTCATTTTCACTAATTGCCCGACTAAGAAAAATATTTGCGCAAGTCCTGACCTTGGTGTTGTGTGACCTTGCAACATTCCCTACCTTGACTAGAGGTATGTCGAGTGTTCATCTAAAAGAAACAATGACACGTAAAGAAAAACCAGACAAACCCTAACCTTGGGTGAGCCTAGTCAGACACTAAGCCATGAAGAAGGAATCAACATGTGTTGGAAATAGTAATTACTCCTGCATATAGATCTAGCATGTTACAAGTCAAGAGATGCCTGAAGAGATAAGTTGAGTAAGTGTAGTCTAAATTTAGAGTGTGGGTTAACTAAGTCAAGTGTGATTTAGTTCAGTCTTATTTTGCGAAAAGTAAAATATTGTGTGCTTGCATGTTGAAGTTATTTTGAGTGAGTCACTAACTAAAAATAATGAATACCCCATTTTGGGTTCATTGTAATCAAGTCAAGTCGAATCAAATGTATGTGAAAGCCAATAGTTGCAACTCTATGGATAGTTGTATGTGAGAATCAAGTTTTTGTGCTCAATAAAGAAGAGAAGCAACTCATATTGGTTTGTGTGTCAATTTTGTGTTATTTTATCCCTTTCCTCCTTTGCCTTTCCAAAAAATTGGTATCAGAGTGAGGTTACGAAGAGAAATGGGAAAGCGGATCAATAGTTGTCCATGAGAGATGAGAGAAATAATTTTTCTCTTGGTTGATACTATAATGAACCTTGCAGGTTGTATATAGGGCATGTAACAACCCTCGTAAAAATTTCATGTAATAAAGTTAATAGGAAAAATAAGACCATGGGTAACGGAAATGTATTCCAAAATGAATGTTGGGTAGAGATATCCTAGTGGGAATCACTGGATGTGTGTTTTGGCTAAGGAAATTGGCAAAGGAAAGGGCAAAGACATTAAAAGGAAAAAGGCATTTTTGGCACATTTATTTATGAAAATAAAGGAAATTAGGAGAAAGTAAGGTAAAAAGTCACAGGTTGCATGTGAGGAGGAAACTGAAGGAAAATAATGGAAAATAAAGAAGATAAAGACCTCATCAATAGAAAGGCTTATGAGGATCAATTGCTAGGCTCTTGGTCAATGAAAGTTCTCTCTCTCTCTCTCTCTCTCACACACACACACACACACACACACACTCTAGGACACTTAGAGTTTTCTTAGAGCACTCTATCTTTGGATCAATGAAGGAAAAGCAAGCAAAAGGAAAGGAAGGATTGCAAGGATCAAGGAAGGAAGAGTAGAATCAAGTAGCTTTAGCATAAATACTTGCAAGTAACCTTTTACATGTGTGATTTCCTAGCTGGTTTGGACATGCATGGATTTTCATGTTGGTTTATAGTTCTCTTGTTGTTAGTGGCATGGTTTTGTCAGGTTATGACAATGCTTTTCAGCCTTGCCTTGCCTTTTTCTAGATGCCATGGTGCGTTGGGATGTTGATCTTGGTTTTGAGCTTTGGAATTGTTGGATGGATTTCGAGATCCATGGTGGAGGTGGTCTCATGGTTCATTCCCAAAGGCCTAGGAATCCCTTTGACTAGTTTTGGTGGGATACATGGTAAATCCTGAGGGTGCAGTCTCGCTTTAGGGCCTAGTGATCCAGGTTTGGATTATGGTAAATCCTAAGAGACAAGGAGACAAAAAATTCCTCAAGGATAGTGATGGATTTTAGATGGTTTTCCAAGTTCTGTTTGGTTGTGAAAGCATCACTGGTTTTGGTGTGATCACAATTTGATGAGGGTGGAGGAGGTTTAAACTTTGGATTCCCTTGGTTGTTCTATGAGATCCCACATTCATGCTTGGAATATGGAAGGGGGGTGAATGACTAAAAGAGAGATTTGGTTTAGCCATGTTTATGGTCGGGTGGTATATGGAAGTCCCAAAACTTGTCGAATTTGTCTATGATTAATAAAAGCTAATTTATCTTACTTTTGCACTGATTTATATTTGGATTTAATGGTTGTCATATCTTTGATATTTACATGGTTTAATGCTGGCTATAAGCATGGTTAGATGACTGGTTTATGTCATGGTTATTTCATGTATTTACTTGTAACTACTGAAGGGGTGGATAAAATACGTAATTGATGATGTTTTAGCTCAATGGAGAAGGAGGTGATCCTTATTGTTATGTTTCATAAGTTGTTTATATCGTTTATGCTCTATCTTGTATCCTAGACCTGTAGGTTGCATATTTACTAAGCGTCTGACAGAATCTCAGTCTTGGTTGGGGATACTCAGGCCTAGTCCTAAGGGTGATTTTTTATTGATCAACATTGTTATCATGTGTTTAATGAATTCTGTAAGTTACAACAAGTTCTGGGCAGAGTCCAGGATTCTGGGCTAGAAAAGTGACTTAAATCTCAGGGTTGGTGGCACATAACTAGAAATTTTGGTCCAGAGTCACTAGCAGGCAGGCCTGTGAGAGCGACTTTGGGTTTCTGGTCTTTCCCTTACCCATATCACGAGAGAAAATATGACCTAATAGTTGAAAAATATCAGTGGGACCCACAGATAGACAACTTGAGTGGCTGACTTGTCTCTTAAGTGCTCCCTTGATGATGTTGGATGATTGTATATTATGTTCTATTGATTCCACTTAATTAAGGTGACATAGGTGGTTGAATATGATTATAGTAGCATCTCTCCTTATCTTTACCTTGGTTGGCATGGCTACTTTGGGTAGAGCTAGGAGGGGGTGTTACAAGGCATTTGTAACACCCTCATCCCACATCTACCCAATTAACCAGCCAACCAGGGTAAATATGAGATGAGAGCCCACTACAATGAGATTCAACCTCCTAGGTGACCTTAAGGAATTGGAATCGACATAAACATACCGCACAGACCCTCCACATCAACAACAAGACTCCAAGTAACCAACCCAACTGCTTAAGAAACCAACCACTTAGATCAACTGAAGTTTTAGACCACTAAAACCATGAACGCTCCCTTGATATGGGCATTCATGTGTCCATGAGGCTTTGGACGCTCCCACAACATGGGTATGCATGCATCTAGGGAATTTTCTGCCCAATGTTATGCTTGTGTCTCCACAATTTGAGCCACGTTTTCACGTGCAGAGCCTAGGTCCCTACCTAGAACTCAAAGACACTTTTAGAAATGAATTTTCACAACATAACAATGATGCATTTGCAAAAACAAGGACAAGGCCTAGAATGGACTACTACTAGCCATGACAATAATTTCATCAAACATGTCGCAAATATGTAATCTACAGGTGTAAACAACAGATCTGAGCGTAGGGGTCTAATACTTATCTGAGAATCTCTAAGAACCATTGTTCCTTTATATCATTAGCTGCATTATCATCTATTAGGTAATAGATACATTATTCATTCATTTACAAATAGAAACATGAGGAGATCCATACATCATCATTGTCATAAGACATGCTTACAACAAGCATAATAACAACAGAAAAATCAAGGATACATCAGCCATAGGATCCACATATAGACCAGTACATTTACACATAAGATGTCAAGGAAATAACCTCTTATTAATGAATCCAAAATCCAACCCAAGATGCATCTACTACATTCCACCCAACTATAGAATGGCTAAGCTGATTCTCTCTTCACCCACTCACCCCCATACCATATTCCAAGCATGAACATGGGACTCAAACCAAGATAACCAACGAGTGAATCCCAAGGCTAAACCACTTCTCCCTCATCAATATAAACTAGGCTTTATTGCAATCCACCCCAGATCACTAGGACAACACAATAAACATGTAATAATAGGCTTTACCATGATCTCCACTAGATCACTAGGCCAAAACAAGCACGGATGCCATGGATTTATCCACCTACAATGGGAGAAATTTTCCTATCTCCTAGTCTCACAGGGTTTACCATAATCCACAATATGATCTAGGGATCACTAGGCCCTAAACCGAGACTCCAACCTCTATTCTTGACTGTATAACCCACCATTCACCAGCAAAGATTCCTAGGCGTAATCAAGGGAAACCACATCTAGGCTTTATTGTATATACCACCAATAATCGGTCGAGGATTCCTAGGCCCACTGAGGAAACACAAAATCCACCTTTATGGCAATCCACACTCAGGTTCAAGGGTTACTAGGCCATGTTTTCTATTACTGATAGATGCACCTCACTCTGAATTGAATCCATCTGACAATCTAACTTAACCAAAACATGAGAAACCCATCACACCATGGCTATCCAAAAATGGTAAGGCTAGGTTGAAAACATTGTCACACCTGGAAAAACCCATGCCATAGTAGCAAAGAACCACATGCAATACCATGCATGCCAAATCTATCAAGGGAAACACACTTGGAAATTGATACCTGCAAAGAATCTTGTTGTAGCTACTTGATCCTACTCTTCCTTGCTTGCTCCTTCCTTCCTCATGCCCTCTTTGCCTTTCTTGATCCAATGCCAAAGTGCTCCAAGAAAACTACAAGTGTCCAAGAATGAGTGAGTGAGAGAGAGAGAATAATGAGATAGCTCCAAAACTGAACTGACAAAGAGTACCAACTAATCCTCATAAGCCTTTTTATCAATTATGCCTCTATTTTCTTCATTTTCCATTATTTTCTTTCATTTTCCTCCTCACATGCAAAATTTTACCTTTCAACTCCCTTTTCTCCTAATTTCCATTATTTTCATAAATAAATGTGCCAAAACTGTCAATTTTCCCTTCCAAAGTCTTAGCCATTTCCTTTGCAAATTTCCTTAGCCATAATAAACCAAATGAACACCTACACTAGGATGTTTTTCCAAACATTCAACTTGGAATAAGTGTCCCAACAACTGTGGTTATTATTTTTCCTTTATTAACTTTTATTACATGGAATTTTCACCAGGGTTGTTACAGAACCCTTCCCCTTGGGGGACACCATCCTCATTGTTGAACCACACCTATACCTCAACGAAATTGCTGAAAATAAAACATACAACCCATGGAGATTTACAACATAGCTCAATGCAGTGTTTACAATGATCACCCTATTGAGAAGAAGACCAGCATGACAACATAACAAGATGAAAAATATAAGGACATGATGTCCATACTGCTTATTGGATCTTTATAACAAATCTCATGGAGGCATTTACATCCCTATAGATATGTACATATACAAAATATCACCAAAACATGTACCAAAACAATATACCAAAGACATACCAAAACATATGCTCAACCAACGAATAAGGAAGGATAAATAGATCACATTTGATATGTCATTTCCCATGTAGCTTCATCAGGAAAGTTCTTCCATTTCACTTTAACCTAGTCGATTTCTCAGTTCTGGAGCATGAAAACCTTTCTTTGCAATATACACTGAGATGCCAAATCGAATTCTCCATCTGGCTCCACCTGTAATACAAACCAGTCAATCACATGATCAACATCTTTAACATACTTCTTAAGTAATGAAACATGGAAAAAATCATGGAATTTCACTATCGGAGGCATTGTAAGTTGATAGGTTACTGGTTTGGTCCTCTCAATAATCCTAAAAGGTCCACAAAACTGCGGTGCTAGCTTCACACATGATCCAATGCGCAAGGATCTCTTCTTCAACTTAATGTGTGTTGGGTGTGTGTTATATTATTTCCACGACTATCCCCATGTGCGGAGGGGGTGGATAGCCTCCCCTGTTCGTTGTGTTGGGCACAATAGGGTGGTCAAAAGGGGGGTGGTAGCCCCCCTGTCGGGGGGTTTGGGGGTGGTGATAGCCCCCATCTATGGGGTATGGGGCAACATCGCGGGGAATTTTTTTTTGGACCCTATATTAGGTGGGTGGACCTACTTATGGTTTTGGGCATGGTTTTTGAACAGGGTTTTGGGCATGATGGTTTCCTGCTCATGCTATTTTGTAGATCGAGTCAAGGGAACTACTACATTTATGTTCTAATCCAGTATTAATGGATTGGGGTATGTGGATGCTTTATCATGTATATATATGTATTCTAACATTGAAAGGAATATAATGAAAAATCAATCTGGTAGTTTCAGTTTTGAGATCCAGGGGAAAATATTTGTGTATATATGTTTTATATTTTATTATCTCACCATTGTTTATTTTCTATTTTTAGAATTAGTATGTAGGTAATTTCATTACAGGGTTAAAACCTACATTTGGTATCAGAGTTGTTTTGGCTTCAAGGGGACACCTTTGTTGCTAAGGGGTTTTTCTCGGGCATGTGGTAGACCTTGTTCAGTAGGAGATATGTGGGATTGATTCTTGTGGTCAAAGAATATGGCAAGAAGTGGAAAGATAGAGATTGATAAATTTAATGGTGAGTGTTTTGAGTTGTGAAAACTCAAGATGGAGGATCTGCTAGTGGATAAAGATTAGTGGATCACGATAGATCTGGGTACTAAACCAACAATAATGTTAGCTGAAGACTGGAAGAAGTTGGATCGAAAGGCAAAGAGCACAGTATAATTGTGTATCTTAGATTCAATATTGTTGAATGCTTCATGGGAAGCTTTAATGAAGGCTTTGTGAGACAAGTTAGGGACTTTGTACCAATCTAAGTCTTTGGCGAATAAACTGTTCCTATAGAAAAAATTGTATAACCTGAGGATGAAGGATGGAGACTCAGTGACAGAGCATCTGAGTACCTTTAATACTGTGGTAAGACAATTTTTATCTATTGACATACAAATTTCAGATGAGGATAAGTTCATCAGTTTGTTGTGTTCTCTACCAAATTTTTGGGATAGTCTAGTTGTTGCAATATGTAGCAATGTGACTGCCTTGCAGTTTGATAAAATAGTCTCATGCTTGTTGTCGTTGGAGATGAGATGGAAAAATATGGAGGGGCAGAATGGTGATGCCTTGTTTGTAGGAGGACAGTCCTAGAATAGAAACAAATATAAATCCTCGATTGGGAGATCTAAATCTCCAGGGAAACATGTAAAGGTGTGCTGGAAATGTAGAAAGGAAGGGAACTTCAAAAATGACTGAAGATCTAAAGCTCTTGAGAAAAGAAATGGATCTAATGGTGCTCCTTTTGCAGAGGCGAAAACCATCTTAGATGAACGTGGGGATGTGTACTTGGCTTCTTCCTCATGTACACATGTAGATCATGAGGCATGGTTGATGGACTCAGGTGCATCCTTTGACTTCACTCTGCACATGGAGTGGTTCTGCGAGTATGATAAATATGATGGTGGTGGTGTCTTCTTAGGGGATGACAGGAAGGCTAGAATCTTTGGCCATTAAAAACTTGAGTTGAAGTTGCAATGTGGAAAGATTAGAAACTTCTAAGTGTCCTACATATTCCTGCATTGGCCAAAAAATTTATTTCTGTAAGAAAGTTGGACGATGTAGGTGTAAAAACAATGTTCCAGAAAGATACCTGCAAGATGGTTTAGGGAGCACTGGTATTGATTCGAAGAGTTCAGTTTGGAACTCTCTATAAGCTTCAGGGTAGCATTGTTATTAATGGGTGCAACAGTTCTATGGTTCTTGAAAGTGGAGCAGAAAATCTAGTGGTCTTTGGAGAAAATGCCATGCTATGGCATCAAAGGGTTGGACATATTGGAGGGAATGGCCTTCGAATACTTCATGGCAACGATATGGTATAAGGTATCTCTCTTTAGATTTTGATTTCTGTGAAAATTGTGTATATGGGAAGCATAATCAGGTGAGTTTCCCCTCTGGTGCTAAGAGGGAGAAACAAATATTAGAGCTTGTGCACAGTGATGTGTTTGGACCTATGTCGGTTCCATCAATGGGTAAGTCTGTGTACTATGTATCATTTATTTATGACTTATCAAGGAATACATCGATATATTTCCTCAAGAAGAAATTTGAAGTCTTTGACATGTTTAAATAATTTAAGGTTTTGGTGGAAAACCAGACAGAGAAAAAGATAAAGGTGTTGAGGACAGATAATGTTGGAGAGTTTTGCAAGAAGGAATTTGAAGAGTTATGTAAGAAGTGTGTTATAGCAGGATAGAAGACTACTCCATACACACCTCAACAAAATGGAGTTGTAGAAATAATGAACATGACATTGATATAAAAGGAAAGAAACATGCTTAGTGGTGTCGAGTTAGGGCAAGAATTCTAGGCAGAGGCTGTGGAGACTGCATGTTACTTGGTCAAAATATCACCTTTATCAGTGTTGGAGGATAAGACTCCACAAGAGGTATGGACTAGTAAGAAACCCTCTCTTTCACATTTGAGGGTATTTGAATGTGATGCATATGTACATGTTCCAAATGAGAAAAGAACCAAGTTGCATAGTAACTCTAAAAGGTGCATATTTATTGGGTATAAGGATGGTTTAAAAGGTTATAAGCTTTGGAACCTAAAAACAAGGAAGGTTGTGTACAACTTCGATGTGGTGCTTAAAGAGGTAAAATATGGTATTAAACATGAATTCTTATCAAAGGAACTTGAGAAGATAGATTTTGAGCTAAGGGAGGAGGAATCAGTCTCTACAACATAATAGGAATTAGAAGATGAAGAGCCACAAACTCCAGTTGTGAGAAGGTTAGTTCAAGAAAGAAGGCAGCCAGAAAGGTATAGTCCAACTACTTTCTATTCAAATTTTTCTTTATATATTACTGATGATGATCCAAAAACTGCCAGGGAAGCACTAGATTCAGAATATGGAAAACTATGGAAAGAGGCCATGGTTGATGAAGTGGAATCTTTACACAAAAATGAAGTTTGGGGTATGGTGGAGTTGTCGGCTGGAAGGAACCCCATTGGAAGGACATGGGTGTTTAAGAAGAAGATGAATGAAAAAGGCAAGGTGGAGAAATAAAAAGTTCAATTGGTAGAAAAAAGGTTATTCCCAGGTGTCACGAATTGATTTTGGTGATATTTTTTTCTCTTGTTGCGAAGGTAGCTTCTATTAGATTACTTTTATATGTTGTTGTTGCATTTGATTTTGAGGTAGAAATGTGAAGACACCATTTCTTCATGGGGTTCTAGAGGAAGAGATCTACATGAAGAAACCTAAAGGCTTTGTGGTGAAGGGTGAGAAAGAAATGGTATGCAGGTTAAAAATGTCTTTGTATGGGTTATAAAAGCCACCAGGGATGTGGTATCAGAAATTTGATACATATATACGGTCAATTGGCTTCACCATAAGCAAAGAAGATCAATATGTGTATTTTAAATTAATTAGTGATCATGTTATTTATTTGGTCCTGTATGTGGATGATATGTTGTTGATTGGAAATAACAAAGAAATTATCCAGGAATTAAAGACCCAATTGTCCTCCAAATTCGACATGAAAGATCTTGGTGTTGCAAACTATATTTTGGGCATGGAAATTAAATGAGTTGGGAAAAAAGGAAGCTCTAGTTAAACCAGAGGAGGTATGTCGAGACAATATTGTAGAGTTTTAATATGCAGGATAGTAAACCAGTGAAGGTTCCTATCCTATAGGTGTAAATTTATTTATTGGAAAGTGTCCCATGTTCCACATGCAAGTAAAGTCGGTAGCCAAATGTATGCAATGGTTGTACTAGACCAGACATTGCACATGCAATGGGAGTATTGAGAAGGTTTATGTCAAAACTAGGGAAGGATAATTGGACAATAGTGAAGAGGGTTTTCAGGTATTTGCATGGCACTAGCGATTATGGTCTATGCTACCAAGGAAGAGTAGGATTGGACAAAGTTTTGGACATTTGTGGATTTGTTGATGCAAACTGGGTTGGAGATCTAGATCAGAGAAGATCTACAAGTGGGTATGTATTTAACCTATTTGGAGGTGCAGTCAGTTCGATGAGCAAGAGACAGTATGTAGTGGCACTTTCAACTACAGAGGCAGCATACATGGCAACCACTCATGCAAGCAAGGAAGCAATTTGTTGCAGAGATTATGTTTAAGTATGGGATTGGCACAACGAACTATAAGGATAGAATGTGCTGGCCAAGGTGGAATTTTCTTGGCAATGAAACCTGCTTATCATTCAAATACAAAGCACATTCATGTTCAGTATCACTTTGTAATGGATATGGTTGAGGACAAAAATATGTTTCTGGTAAAGGTGGACACTTTAAAGAATACTACAAATGCATTGACAATGTGTGTGAACACTAAGAAGTTCTCTTGGTGTATAGAAACAATGGGAATTGTAGGGATGGACCAATGACTAAGCTCTCCTATGGCCTCCCATAGAAAGAAACCAACATGTGGGAGAACGTTGGGTGTGTGTTAAACTAGCTCCACACGCGGGGCAGTGATAGACTGCCCTATTCATTGCGCTAGGTGCAGCAGGGGATCAAAAGGGGGAAGTAATCCCCCTTGTCGCGAGGTCTGAGGGGGCACTAGCCCCCTCTATGGGACCCGAGACAACACCCCACAATTTTTTTTTTGGACCCTATATTAGGTGGGTGGACCTACCTATGGTTTTGTGCATGGTTTTTGCACATGGTTTTGGGCGAGATGGTTTTTGGTCCATGGTATTTTGTAGATTCGGTCAAGGGAACTACAGTTATGTTCTAATCCAGGGTTAATGTATTGGGTTTTATGAATTCTTAGGAATATATATATATATATATATATTATATATATATTATATTATTTATTATATATAATATATATATATATATATATATTGTATGTATGTATGTATGTATGTATGTATGTATGTATGTATGTATGTATGTATGTATGTATGTATGTATGTATGTATGTATGTAACATTGAAAGGAGTATAATAAAAAATCAATCTGGTATTCCCGATTTTTGGGATCTAGTGGAAAATATCTATGTATAATTGTTTTATGTTTTATGCTCTCACCATTGTGTTATCTTCTATTTTTAGAAGTCATATGCAAGTGATTTTTGTACAGGGTTAAAACCTACAATGCGCAAGTACACCTATTTCCCAACTTGGAAGTCCTTGAACAACTTGTTTCGATAAGAATAACTCTTCTACCTATCCTGTGCTACCTTTAGATTCTTCTTGATTACCTGCATTTCCCATTCCATGTCTGCCAACATGTCTCATTCAATCAACATCCTATTAACTGGATCACCCAAACTGATGGGATTATTGCAACTCCACCCATACAACACCTCAAATGGACTCATCTTCAAAGATTTATGATACCCATCATTGTAAGAGAACTCTACGAGTGAAAGATACTCTTCCCATTTTTGCTACTGATGCATCACATACATCCTTAACATGTCCTCCAGTATCCTGTTGACTCTCTCACTCTATCCATCTATCTGTGGATGATAAGTTGTATTGAAGGCCAAGTCTGTGCCCAAACCTACAAACAACTCCTTCCAAAACTTGGAAGTGAACTTTACATCCCTGCATGACATAGTCTTCTTTGAGACTCCATGGAATCTGACCACATCATTGATGAAGACCTATGCTACATCACTAGCTGAGAATGTATACTTCACAGGAACGAAGTGCGCAACCTTTGTCAACCTTTCCACAATGACCACGATGGAATCATGTTGTCTAAATCTCCTCGGAAAACCTGTGATAAATTCCATGGAAATGAACTCCCATTTCCACTCTAGAATCGCAATTGGCTATAGAAGTCCACCTAGATATTTACACTCTTCCTTCACCTATTGAAAATTAAAACATATGGCCACAAACTTTGCTACATCCTTCTTCAGATTGAACCAATAATAAAACTTCTTCACTCTGGTCAATGTCTTTTGATAGCGTGGGTGACCTGAGTATGGTTTCACATGAAACTCCCTCAAGATTACCTTCTCGAGCTCACTGTTATCTGGCACATATATCTTGTTTCTAAACATGACCAATCCCTTCACTGTAAGGCAATAGTCCACATCATGTGCACCTGCACTTGTACCTATACCTATACTCTGCTTCAACCTATGCACAATCTCCATATACCTGACATCGTATTGACCTGCATGCAAGATCCTACCTGGTAGATCTGTCCCAAAGGAACTCATAGCTGCTATATAATTTACCCGTAACCACCTACTAAGAGCATTTGCAACCCTTGTTCTCCTTCCCTTTGATAAATCTCATCTCAAAATCAGACTCACTAATCGTGGCCAACCATCTAGCTTGCCTTGAATTCATATTTGGCTGGTCAAACAAGTATCTCAACCCACAGTGATCACTCATCAATAAAAACCTCCTACCAAGAAGATAGTGCCTCCACATCTTTAAAGAATGCATGATCACTACTAGTTCAAGATCATGCGTCAGATATTTTTGCTCATGCTTATTCAATTTCCGCGACTAATAGCACACTACCTGTCCTTCCTACATAAGGACTCCACCAAGTCCTCTATTCTGAGCATCTATACATACTATAAACTCTTTGTATGCATATATAATCTTTAACACTAGTGCATGTGTCAGCAATTTCTTAAGCTACTCAAAACTAGCCTCACACTCCACTGTCCATTCAAAATTCTTACCTTTCCTCCACAATGATGTAATTGGATAAGAAATTTGTGAGAAGTTACTGATGAACCTCCTATAATAGCCTGCCAACCCCATGAAGGATCTCACCTCATCCACATTCTTGGGAGCTTCCCACTCCATGAATGATCTTATCTTCTCTGGATCCATTGTTATGCCCTCTTTGGAGATAACATGTCCCAAGTAATGTACCTCAGTCTAAAAGAAATTGTAGTTGTTTATCTTAGCATACAACTGATGCTCTCTCAACAACCTCAACACTACTGCCAAACACTCGACATGCTCTTCCTCATTTTTAGAATATACCAATATGTCATCAATGAACACAATAAAAAACTTATCCAAATAGGGAGAAAACACATTATTCATAAAACACATAAATAACCCTGATTGAACTTATCTTAAGCCAGACTAAATTGTGCATTGAGGAGTTCCAGTCAATAAGCCCTCCCACTTGCAGTTGGGACTACATAATGTGCAAAATTAGCTGGTAGTCAGTCACCTCTGAGAGCCAGGATTGCGCAATCCTTCCCAACAGTTTCCCAACTTGTTGTTTGGTTTGTTCCTGAAGTGCTTTTTTATTTCAATATAACATTTTCATTCCATGAGTGTCCTCTCTATCACCAGGTACAAAATTTGTCAAGAAACTCTCCAGCAGTTACAAGTAACATGGCTTCCAAGGGAGCTACATCAAAGGATATTGTCAAGAGTAGCACTAGGGAAGTATTTAAGAAGAAGCCAGTGAATTTTCCAGTTTATGTAGACACTCAACTGTTCATTTAGAATGGCACTAAGTTAACATGGTAGGAAATTAAGGATATCTTTGGAGGGGACTTCAACGAAGATCTAGAGGATCAATAGCTTTATATCAGTGTCCATCGGTCAGGTTTACATAAGGTTGCATGAAGGTACCCCACCTTCCCATGTGTGGACACCACCCACTAGATTGTCTCACACACAGATCCCAAGACTATGACATCAAGCAGTGCTAGTTGGATATAGCTTGCCAAATTTAGGCTAGAGAACTATCAACAGATGTATCATTTACCTCAGCTAGTGAATGGCATGGATTCACTTTTATATGTCACCCACAGCTTTGTGAACACCAGAGATATTATAAAGTGTTGGGTGGAAGAGCCATCAAAATTTAGAGCGACACCCACTCATGTTTACAAGGCAAAGTCACTTAGGAAGGCCTACCAATTCTTGATCATATTTGCATGTCATTTATACGGTCAAGAGAGCCGGGAGATAGGTTTACTTGATGCAATCTATGCCCAACATCATTTTCCTGGTATGGGTTGGACATTGACACCAAAAGAGAATGTCCTAAAAAATTATTGCAATTTCCTTTCTGAATGTAGCTATTGAGGAGTTATGGCAAGGCTAGTTGACCATTTTCATCATCTCAGTGTACAAGTTGATATTTGAGAAGGATCCACCCTACATGTCCCATGAAGCGATGGAGGCAATACTTAACGTTGTAGATTCATAAGCCTCACCGAGTGGCACCTTCATCGGGATTTTTGGCAGAGAGAAGCCTTTGCATGTTTTGCCAAGGTATGCCACAAACAAGTTGGTCATGCAAGGGGTCACATAGCACGTCTCCACAGGGTTATCAATAGGATTGCATAGGAAGAGGAAGGCATCATTATATGCCCTTCCCTTGTAGATCAAATTGTACGATATTAAGAGCTTGAAATATGTGATTGTCGAAGCTAAGGAGGTAGCAAAGTTTGAGTTTGGCACCAAAGACTTCAATCCGTATGATCCCCACGGTATTTGCAAGAACCACTGTATGAAGGTGTACTATCCATGGATCCACAGTACATGTCATTGGGTAGAGGAGGACCCTTGGAGGTATTGTTACAACTACTCCAAGATTAATGAACCAGTTAATATAACCACAACAGAAAACTGCTCTACAGGAAGCAACAACAACATCAACAATAAGAAACAAACCGATCGAGGAAAAAGGGTAAGAGGAAGATTTCCAAGAACCTAGAGGCTTAGAAAAGCTACAAGTTCAAAGATGATCCTGTCATTGAAAAAGCATCTTTGGCAATGGTTGAAAAGAGGAAACAATGACTAAGGAGATCAAAGCAAAGGAAGAGAGAAAAGAAAAGGTTGGAGGAGGTAGAGAGGAAGTTGCAGGAAAAAAAGAAGAAATTCAAGAAAGAACAAGAGATTAGAAGGAGAGAGAGAGAAGAGAAGAAGAAGAAGGGTAAGGGGCGATGACAAAGAAATCAACAGCCATAAAGGTTAAGGAGTCAAAATAACCAACCATTGAGGAAGAGGGTGAGCAGATGCAAGATTGGGAGGTTGGTCAACAAATTGAGAAAATTACAGAAGTAATGAACATGGATTTGGACAGGAGCCACAAGACTAAGATACGGACCTCATGCCAAGAGCACCTGAGGTCACCCCTTTGCTTCCACCACCTCTAGTATCAGAACTAGTCTCGAGCGAGTAAGGAGAGGTTGTTTTTCTTGATGATGATCTAGTGATGGATGTGTACAATCTATCATTTGACGAATTGTAGTAGAATATTGTACAGGCGTGGAGAAATAATTTCCCATATGATCACGTGTCACCTGCATTTATGAAGGAAAGGGTGATAGTGCCAGATGTCAAAAAGCATCCAGCTGCCATGGTCGATGCCACTATGGATTATGCAAGAACCACACGATCAAATTTCAAGTTGTTGTTAGCAGAGAATGAACAGATGGAAAAGAACTTGCAAGTAGCCAAGCAGAAGGCAAATCAATCTAAAGGTTTCACAATGGAAGAGATGAGGAAAGCGATTCTTGTTGAAGTATCAACTCTTGATTCCACCATGCAGAAACTCTATGACATATTTTTCACCATGCATAAGGTGGTTGTCCATCTATATGGTTTTCCATAGGGAAGCAAAAATGTTGTCCAAACTCTCAAGGACATACATGCTTCTATCACCCATGTGTAAGAATGGAAAATTTGGTACATGGGAGCCCTGATTTACTTGCATAAGATGATGAATTTGTAAACAGAGAAAGACAAAACAAGGATCTAGATGTTAATCTAGAACTATGAGAAACTCACCTCATTCAATAGCAACATAAAGGCTTCATATGCACAGTTGTATAAGAGTTTG
Source organism: Pinus taeda (assembly GCA_000404065.3). NCBI lineage: Eukaryota > Viridiplantae > Streptophyta > Pinopsida > Pinales > Pinaceae > Pinus > Pinus taeda. Next base: position 115,710 of record APFE031393806.1, on the reverse strand, counting down.
GAAGTCATGGTGAGAATGCACAGGATCCTGTCAATAGGTTACCTCACTGAAGCTAAGCATCAGAACCAAGTCTAGCTAGAGGTCGAAAAATACATGGAGTAGCTAAGGTGAGAGGCCATCAACGATGACTTGGAGTTGAGTGCAAAAAACATGCAGAAGTACATCGGTAGTCTTGTCATGTTCAAGACCATGATGCACATGATTCAGGATAAGTTGGACAAAGGTTCCAAGAACATACACCCATAATATATGTAAGCAATATTATGCTATCAAAAATACATCATCAAGTAGCTTGGGGACACCATAACACAATACCAAGCTTGGTATCAGTACATCCCTGAGAAGCATCAAGTGGAGGTTTCTGAGTTGGTCTTTCCCCAAACTTTTGAGTCATAGTTATTTTCCTTGTCAGATTTTCTCTAGCCTATTTTGTCTCACATAGATACACGTGGAAAATGTATATTAATGGTAAATATGTTGTAAGTGAACTTCCAATTTTCACTAGTGGAATGTGAACAATCACTATGTAATGTAATGAGTTATTTGTAAAGAAGTTGAAGAGTCATGAGGGTAGGCAAAGAGTCACAAAGGGGAATGTGAAGGGTCACCCCACCCTTTGTTATAAGTAGAACCTCATAACTCATAGAACATGCTTTTGGGAGCCAATCTTTTGGCTAGGCATAGGCTTAGATAAGGCTTGGGAGTATTGTGGCGAGACTTGGCTTCCCCACAGTGTAGAGAACACTAGTAGAAAACGATGAAATTAGTGACTAGGTGACTAAAAATTTTAGTCACTGCAATTATTTCAATTGAATTAGTACTACATTTGAGCAATTTTAAGTGACCAAACTAAAAATGACTAACTTAAATGACTAATTTAGTCTAGGGATAAAATATACGACTAGATTATAAGTGACCAATCTAAAAGTGACTAACTAAAATGACTAATTTAGTACATGACTAAAATATATGACTAGATAATACGTGAAAAAATTAAAAATGATTAATGTAAATGAATACTATAGTCCAAGAATAAAAATATGACCAAATAATAAGTACAATAAGTATACGAATTAGTCATTTATGTTAGTAATTTTTAATTGTGTCACTTCGAAAATGGAAAATTGTGATTTTGAGACTAAATTGTTTCATTTCACTAGAGGGGTTTGTGAATCCATTTGGAGTGTTACAATTTAGAGACAAAGGGGTCTCTGAATCCATCTACATTATTAAAATTTTGAATGCCCTTTTGTATCTAAATTTTAACATTGTAGATGGATTCAGATATTCTCAACGTCAGTTTGACCTTCCTTAACCATCGGGGCAAGGCTCTCCTTCAACAGTTCATCCAAGGAGGGTGAGCTAGGCCAATGGAACTTGAGATGAAGACCAAGCGAAAAAACAAATCGGAGAAAGTCGTAACTTCTTAAACTTCTTAAATCCATAAAAAAGTCATAACACATCACATGTATTTCTCTGATCTCTATAAGGATGAAAGGGAAACCAAACTCAAAGCTAGAGAACCCCAAGAAGATTTTTGTAACCCCTCACAAATGGCTCGAGGCTTGGGCTTAGTGAAACTAGAGGATCCAGACAGTGCGCAATTGGAGCAAGGGTTAGGGCCTCTAAATTGCTAGATGACTGCCCTATCAAATTATTAACTTTTCTTTCTAAAGACTCAGTACATCCGAAAATCGTGGCATGGTGACCTTTTCATGTAACTTCCAAATGTGAATGGATAAAATCTGTGAGACTAGCCCAAATTTATTGAAAACCCCCTCTTCCAATGCTTCATCCACCAACTCCTCCTCCTTCATGCAGTTCTGATAATAAGAAACCAACATCTGATCTGAAAAACATATTTGATGAGTAGTTTTGTGTCTTCAAAGGGTTTATCATGATGATGATCTATGTACTTGAAAAATATACATCATGTGAATAAAAATTCATGGTTATCATTTAATCTTATTTTTCATTTGACAAGGATATCAGAGCTTCACATTGTCTAGAGCCCATTTGTTCTTCGTTAAAACTACGCCTCGCTCTAGTTAGAAACTCCACACCCCTTTCTTTGCCTACAATTTTTCCATGGGCCTATGGGGTTTCTCCATAATTATTGAATTCATCTCCCATGGTAGAGATGTTGTGATGTCCTATTTAACATTTTGACTCAATTTTTTCTTTATAACTATAACTATAATTATGCTCATAGGTGTTCTTTTTGAATCAATTCACTTTACAATTTCTTTGACCACAAGATTTATGAGAAATAGAATGGAACTATCAATGTTCTCACAGAAGAGGAGATGCAATCAATGCTTGAAGAAGTTTGAGACACTATGTTGGGAAAGCAAATTACTTTGCATTTGGGAGGATGGCATTGGGAGAACATAATACTTGTGATATTTGCCAAGAGAATAGGGTTGTGTTTTGCAGAGGCGAGGAATCAAATCTGGGGTATCCAAGAAACCAGTTCTTTGAGTCTATTGTTGCAGGCCTCCACTATCTTATTATCTGTAATGGGTTTTGTAGTTAGCAACATCGGTTCTGATTTTCAAGGCAAGTTTAATCTTGATACAAGAGATTTTCAATCCCTACGATGGGTGGTGTTTGACTAAAGTAAAAATATCAATGTTGTGCCATGACAAAATTTGGTAAAAGTGTCACACATTCATACATTCTAAAGATATCCTTTATTTGGTAATTTATTTGGATTAAATTTTCATTTCCTACAATCTTGCCTACCTCTTGTGTGGAATTTCAGAGATTTGATGAAACCCCTATCCCTAACTACAGATACAAGTTTTCATACATTTTAAAGATATCCCTTCTTTGCTAATTTATTTGGATTAAATTTGTGTTTCCCATCGTCTTGCATGTCGTATGTGTGGCCTTTTGGAGATTTGATGAAACCCCTATCCATAACTACAAATACAAGTTTCTGCTATGAAAGTTCACATGTGACATTACATGTCACTGCTAGGGTTTTATGTCTCGGTGTTTTCTATAAAAGAAAAACCCTAACCCATCTTAAATCGATACTGATATTCCTTTTTGTTTTAGACATGTTTCGTTCTGGAGATACTCGAAGGCCTTCTTGTACTCTGGTCGACCTAAGTGAGGATGTGGAAACTCAGGGGATTAGATTGATTGGGTAAACTCTGGTCGACCTAAGTGACGATGTGGAAACTCAGGAGATTAGATTGATTGGGTAATCAAGGGCACAATAGAATCAATTTTTCCAGTTTTCAACCTATTTAGTTTTTGATTTTACTATTTGCAACCCACTCCTACTTCGTGGAATTAAGTTTTGGCAACTTCATCCATTTCTTTGGATAAGATAGAGAGGTCTGGTGGGCCATTAGTTTTGGCATGCCATCAATGACAATTTACAACCAAGAAAATGTTGGATAATGTAATCTTTGACTTTGGAAAGTGTTGGTTGAATGCTTTTTGAAATAATCCCTGTCTCAGTAATTGTTGATGCATGAATTTTTTTGGTGTTTGTAATCAGTAGGGCAAAGCTTCGACCAATGCACACTATTTAACTAGAGTGGGTTTATAAGTGGATATTGTAGTTTATTTTCTTAACTAATGGCACTTAATGACATATTATTAATTACTAATGAGTTAATAACAATTAACTAAATGTGCTTTAACACATGTTACCTTATTCCATTAAATTACAATATTGGAATGTTTAACACTCCAACATGTTGAATTTGTGAATTTTCCTTTTTTCCCTTTCGTCTGAATAGTCTCACATATAGGCCATTTCAATTTTGCTTTTACCTAATACTTGAATAAGATGGAGTCTTCTCAATGGCTCAAACTGCATTGTCGAGAAATCCAGGATGATGAATGAATTTTGAGATTCTCTTTACGTTACAGTCTTGTTTGCTAGAGGTTTATGTATATTAGTTTAGGGCTAGCTGATTGTAATCTAGCACTTCTACTAATTTTGAATGTATACTTTTTCCACTAAATCTCGTGAGCACTAATTCATTCCTTCATATTTCCATACAACCTTTGATCTCATGCTTTGATGGAGTTAGTGACAGTTTATTGATTGCCTTAAATTTGCTTGAGCAGATGTTGAGGCTATTAGAAATATGAAAGAGAGTGAGATATTGTTTTCACAACACAAATCACACCACAATTACTTTATTGATCTCATAGACATTACATATATAGGACATAACACACTTTCTTCGACACATCTAGATTATGACTCCAACTCATAGCATTGGAGTCAACAACTTCAATATTGACTTCTCGTAACTCATAATGATAACTATACATGGCATGGAAGAATTACTTCCAACACCCTCCCTTAATGCTTACATGAAAAACACATACTACAACAACAAGAATAATATGTCTGATTGGTCTTCATCAACACTCACATCCACTTTGGAATCTCGCAGACACTGCTCTTTCACCACCACATCTTCGATCTGTCACTTGACCTCCATTTAAAACATAACTGCTTCAAACCATTGTTGATGTGCTTTGCAGAATTGGCGCTTCTCAACCTCCTAGAGCGCAATGGGTTACTCTCGATACTAAACCATCCTATAGAACTGCCACCATCTTTGAATCCATGACCCTTTGCAGTCTTCATCAGTTATCTAGGATAACATTTTGGGTATAGAATGTCTTCAACATACATTTCTTCAACTTGACCTTATAAAATAACATATAATGACGCTCTCGGAGCATGACAGGTGACACCAGCTTGACCTTATTAAGAACTACCTATGGCTAATGCTCCCGGAGCACAACGACTCACGTTATTATGTTGAATAATTAGCCTATTCTTTGTGGTTTTGCATTTGATTTTTACAAACAATTCCTTTTTACAATTAAAATTTCTACTGGCAACTCTTTTTTCTTTTAAACTACTTTCACAAATAAAATATTTATCAAACCAATTATTAAAATAACTTAAAAAATAAGGCTCAAAATAAATAATATTTTCACCAATCAAACATTATAATGAAATGTGGCCAAATTATATCTCATGCTGAGCTGAGCATTTTACCCTAATATCAACCATTCTGCAATTTTGTCATTGTCAGATTCAAGCTCTGCGCCAGTGACCTTCGGAGCTCCTTCGCATCAATCAAGCTAAAAATGATATCGGATCTATATCACATCGAATCTAGAAAATTAAACAATCCCTCTTTGTTCTTCACACACACAATGTTCCTATGTGCAGGCTTGGTACTGCTGCCAACGGTTTTTTCTAGTCAACTCTATTAGCTTTAGATAAATGATCAATTTGTCTTGGATTGACTCTGCTACTTCCTCTTTTTATCGAACCTCTTGTGCTCGGATAAATTAAACAACATGATAGTATTGGGTGCTAGATTGTTGTCTCTAGTGGTGTAGCAGAAAATGCATACTTCATTGGATGACCTTACATTGCCAATAATCAAATAGATATATGAGATTAGAGTCTAGCATTCAATGAGCAGAGCCTCTTCTTTCGTTCGACTGAGGGCATGAGCACGGTCCAAACAAAGTTGGTGAAGTTTGGGAAACATATCCTTTATAGCCATTGCCATAATCTTTGCTTTGCAAGCATATCTTTGAAAATTCATGATCAGGCCCTAGTATAGTGCCTTCATTTAAAGTATCAACTCCAAAAACATGCACAAATAGGGCTTCAAGAAATAAGTTGAATCAAGGTTGGCAAGATGCTTTCTTCCTCTTTAATTTAGCTCTTGCCACACGGTAATACTGAAGTAATTCATCCTCCTACTTTTCGTTCTGTAATTGGAAGAGGATGGAGTTAGTGACAGTTTATTGATTGCTTTAAATTTTCCTGAAGAGATGCCGAGGCAAGACAAGAACCTGCAAAGAGACAATGAAGATAGAATTCTAGGAAGAATTTATTGTCAGAGGCTAGTAACACAAAGCCATTGACAACTGACACCCTGAAGGATATTATTCAAGAAAAGGCTATTAAAATACCCCTTGGATATTCATCTCTGGGCTTTCTAGTTTCTCCTATAGTGACTAAATAAATTCATTCTTTGTTGAAGACAATAAGGACAAGGAAGCACAATGGAAGAAAGTAGGTTTGGGACTATATAGCTTAGGGTCCTAATTAGTATTGGCTTGGTCTTGGGTTCGAGTCTCAGTGAGGGTAGCTTACAAATGAGATTTTACTCTTTGACTTGTCCCATAATAGAGTCCATGGTGCACTCGAATTTGTAGCAGAGCATCCAAGATGATCCAACTCTTGTAGTAGTGCTTCTGTGTTTACACTATCATGATTGTTTCATCTAGGTATCCCCATTTTTCTATTAATTATATATATTGTTTTGTAGAAGAGAACATTTTAGGTGATTTCCCTAAAAAATTGAACTTCCCCGGAATCGATCACGCGATTTGTTGTGAGAATAAATTTCTTGAATGGTACTACAAGGCTTAATTATATGTATGTGTTTGGTTGTTTCATTTGGACATTTCAGGATTGTGATGCATCATTCCTTATTGTTGGGCCCAATTTTGAACAGACAAGGCCAGGACATTCTAAATTATGGGGCTTTGATGTCATAGAAAATTCCAAGAAACAACCCAAAAGAATCTGCCCCGGAGTCATTTCCTATGCCGACATTGTTGCATTGGAAGCCAGATATGTTGTGTCACTGGCGCTCTAAAACCCTAGATCCCTGTCATCATATTTATGTACCTTTGTCAGGCACATTTCATTTAACATTGAGTAATTATCTTGTGAAAAATTTGCTAGAGTAGTGGACCCAATTATGATGTACCCACTAGATGAGGAGCTGGAATGAGATCCTCTGTAGGGGATGCTTCAAACATGCCAAGCCCTATAGATTCAGAGATTGTTCTCAAATGAAAATTTGATGCAAAGGTTTTATCCACATCAGATATTGTTGTTCTCAATGGTAGGTCGATATCATCTTTCCATTCAGCTAAATCGCTTAATAGCTAAATGTCTACCAGATCTATTATACATTTCCTAAAATGTGATTTAGGATTGTGAGCATAATAATGATTAAATATTTAATTAAATAGGAAATAAAAAATTTATTTACCTATGATGTATAAAACAGAGTAAACCTAAAAATACTGTTAGCCTTGAACCTTGAAGGACAAATTTCCGTCCCTTAAATGTTTTGGGTCTGACCATAAAGCCAGGGTCTAGATTTTAGGCAGATCTAAATTGTTCCAGTATGTTTTATATGTCACTTTAAGGTTATGGGAAAAATATTTTCAGTATGTAGAAAGCTATAATTCACACAAACCTATAAGTACCAAGTAATGTTGCATTGGTTGCAGTATTTAAGTGATAGGTATTGCAGGTTGGAACAATTTCTACCAATAGGTCAAACCTACCCCTTCAAGGTTATGGGTATATAACAAGAACAAGGTTGGTAGGCAGGTTGAAAAGTTTTCCACCATGTAAATTCTGTTCATTTCAAGGTTTTGGGCAAAATTTCCATATGCGGAGAGAAGTTGCATAGTTACTCAACAATAGATAAGCACCAAAACAATGTTGTATTGATTGCAATGCACATTGACAGATATATTGGTTCTAGTCTGAGACGCTTCATAATATTCAAATATTATGGTGTGTTTCCTGCTATGTATTGCATTTAATGAAACATTGTTGGTCTATACAGTCTGTGTGTGTCTTGTGCATTTTGATTTTCACAGTTGACAATATGATGTTGAGAATAATATCTAGAGTATTGTGTGCTCTCATTGAGGTGTTCGATGTTTTAGGGGAACACTTCATCCATCTTCAAATGACCAAAAACTGAGAATGAAGTGTTCCCACACAATACTCTAGAAATTTTTTTCTCAACATCACCTTGTTTTTTTTAACTATTAATATTTAAAATTCCTAGACAATTATCAAATTATCTACATCATTGAGATTCAAAATTGTTTAGATTATTAAAATTTAAACCTAAATATAAAATCACTTATATGAAGAGATATTTCATACCATTCAAATTTTTTGTTTGGAAAAAATGGTTAAAAATGTATTAAAAAGATAACGGTTAAGATAGTTACCACTGTGATACAAGAAAGGTGACATTGAAGCCAAACATTGGAGATGTCTCTTGCTCTAAAGGCCTAGGTATTTTGTGGACTTTGAATTTTTTTTTTTTTTAATGTTTTTTTCATAACTTGGAATACGTGAGAAAATATGAACAAACTATGAACACAACAGAGTGCAGAAAAAATAAGTGGCTAAAGCAAGTTTCAATGTTGGTCACAATGGGCAACAGAGATTGAGTGTCCTTTTTCTTCTTGATTGTTTTTGCTTGTTTCTCCTTTGAGCTTTGAACATGCATTATTGTTTTCTAGAGTTTCCCTTTTTCCTTAGGTCACTCAATTCTAAGTAAATGACATACAAGCAGAAAATAGATATAAAATTATGATAAATGTATATTGATGAGTAGTATATTCAAAATTTTACCACAATTGCAATCAACCACAATTGTCAAATGAACCACCTTTTCCATAATTGAAGGTATCCATTTTCAATTTGCAGCTGAAAGTATCCTTTTTTGAATTGAAGGCATGAAAAATAGGTTGATAGCATGATTGAACAACCAATTCCTTGAAATCTAGCTCATTGATCCAATGGTATTTAAATTTAAAAGGAAGTGCTTTGTGCTTCTTGGCACCCTTCCATTGGATCATAATTTTATGGTGATCAGAGGTTTCAGAAAAAAAAAGATAAGGCCTCCAGATTCACTAGCCTCATTGACAAGGAAGAATGCACTAGGAACCTATCAAGCCTTTTGGCTATACCATCATTTCCAAACCACCCGTTCCTCCAGGATGGGCACAAGGGTTGTGGAACAATGTCCAAGGGAATTTTCCAATAAAAGATGTCCTTAAATTATCCAACCAAGGGATCCACCCTAGCTTTCTTCCCCTGGAATTCATGGTCCTCAAGAGTAAGGTTCAAATCCTAGCTACTTTAAGATGTTGTAGGTCTAAGATAATATGATATACCATGAATGGAATCATCGTTAAAAGATATAAAAACTTTATCCAAATTAAACAACACTCAAATATTGTTGAAAGAACTCTTACACAGTCAAACAATATTCAGATATTGTTGAAATTATATTTAAGCGAGTGTGGTGTATGTAGAAAAGCCAATTTCCCTTTTCAAGAGGCATACATCATGATAGGTAAAGGCATTGAAACATTTAGAAATGCAATTGGAAACTAAATGTCAATAAGATGGTGCTTTATCCATAGGTGACCAAAAGAAAATGTAATGAACTACTGACCATCAATAAGATAATACTTTCAAATATCCACAACTAACCAAAAGAAGAGCTTAATGGCACTAGAAAATGCACCCGACCACAGTTATAATGCAAAAGAAAATGTAATGAACTATGGGCTGCCAATATGATAATACTTTCAAATATCCACAAATGACCAGAACAAGAGCTTAATGGCACTAAAAAATGCAGCCAGTCACAAATATAATGCAGGAGCATCAAGGTAACTCAGAGATACAAGTGACTAACAAAAGAGTAACAAAAGGTGGTTTGATAGGGGAAATCTTAGAAAAGAGAGAACCACTAAGCACAATAACTGTATTTTCATCTTGAACGCAAAATATTAGGATCTTTCTCATGGATAATACCTATGAGCAGTCATTGAAGCCTTTTAAGGCTAACTTCATGATCCATATTTAAATAGGAACACAACAAATTATAGAGATAACCATAAACACAGAGATGTAGTGAAAATAATACTTCATGTCATTAATGTAAAATACTGAAATATGCTTACAAATAGAAATGGAAATAAACCAGCTAGGGCAATGGTAGTTTATCTCTGAGAAGAGATGTGGCGGCTACATGCCTCTGAACTGTCTTACAATGAGGTTCAAAGGCCTATTTATTGTTGAGAAACAATGGAAAACCCTAAACATCCAAAAACCTAACCCTAGAAGATGAAATGTCAAATTGTGGGCCCCATTTGGGTAAATTGGTACATCAACTTCCTTGGGTCGTAACTTTGGCATACGATCTTCGTTTGACGTGCACAATATCTCGTTAGAAAGATCTATCCGAGAAATACAACTTTTGGAAAGAGCAACATTAGTCCATGGACCCATGTAGCTGCTAGGTTTCCCAAAAACGATCATTTAGGGCCTCAAAATGGCTTCAGAAGTTCATGACCCAAAAATATGCTAAAAATAGTAAACTGTGCTACAATTAAGGAAACTAAAAAGTTGAAGGAAACAATGTTGGGGGTCCAAGTGGACTTTGTGGGTGGCCACCAATATCCACCTAGATCATTCCGCCCCCTTTAGGAAGAAATGGTCCGTATTGCGTTGAGTTCCTCCATGAGATGAGGAAACTTCTGCTGAACTTGGTCCCTAGTGATACACTTGCCCTGGTGAAGGAGTTGGCCTGCTTTGGCAACTCATTATAGTTGGATTTTCTAGTGGTGAGTGTGATTGATCTGTGTGTCCATGTTCTGATCAGTTGTAGCAGTTCCATGCAATCTGGATTTAACTCTCTGGGTGTGAGATGTTCTGCAATGTTGGATGTGTTTAGTAATGGTGGAAAGTATGGTTGAAGGCAGTCCACATTGAACATTGGGTGAAGGCCAAGGAATGGGGGAGTGCTGAGCTCAAATGCATTATCTCCCACAGCCTTGGTAAGGGTGTAAGGACCATATCAGAGTGGTTTGAGTTTCCGATAGGCTCCGGTAAGGTGTTCCTTTTGCAAATGCAACTAGACTTTGTCGCCTACCTAAAACTTGTGTGGCACCCAATGTTGATCATGTCACTGCTTGTACTTGGTATTTGATTTCTCCAGAATGTCATGGAACTGATAGTGAATATGTTGGATGTGCTCAATGAAGTTGTTTGCCTTATTTGTTTCGGACTAGACATAAGCAGAATCTGTGTGAGTAGCTACAAATGGCATGGCCACATCAATGGGAGATAGTGGCTAGAATCCCAAGCCCACCTAAAAAGGGTTGTGGCCGGTCGAGCTATGGAGAGACCGGTTGTAGTTGTGTTGAACATAGGGGAGGCTATCATCCCATGTGTGTTGATGCTTTGATGTGTACATGCACAAAGTGTGTATGATCATCCTGTTGACAACCTCTATTTGGCCATCAGTTTGAGGATGGAAGGTTATGGACTTAGTGAGTTTGGTGTCTAGTATTGATGAAAGACTAGACCAAAATTTACTGAGGAACCTGCTATCCCGATCTAAGTTGATACACTGTGGGATTCCAAAGTGTACCCACACTCATTCAAAGAAGAGTTTCACAGTGGATTCTTTTGTGATATTCTTCTTGCAGGTCACCATAATGGCTATCTTCGAGAACCTATCGATGACCACAAAAACACAATCATTTCCATGCTTAGTGGAAGGAAGGCCTGGCATGTAATCCATGGAGATGGATTCCCAAGGTCAACTAGGGGTAGGCAACAGGGTATAGAGGCCTTGCTTCTTGATGGTCAGTTTAGAAATGGTGCAGGCAGTGCATGATGTAATGTACTTCCCAACATCCTATCGAAGATTATGCCAATGGAAATAATTTTGCAGTACTGCCACAATTTTCTCGACCCCGAAATGCCCACCAGCCCGATTGTAGTGTGCTTCCTAAATCATCTTGGCATGCTCCCTTGAAGGAACACAAAGGTGACCCAGGTGGCATAACAGGGCATCTTGGAGGTGAAAATTTGGAACATGCTGACCATCCAAGAGTGTCTGATATGTGTGGCCGAATTTTGCGTCGCTTTTGTAGAGAAGTGGCCAATCAGAAGTCTCATGCCCACAAAGTTGAGCACGGTGGTTAACACCATGATCGGTGGTCGACTGAGACAATCTGCAACATTATTGGTGATGCCCCTCTTATACTTTATATTGAAATGGAAATGTTGCATGTATGTTGACCACTTCTGATGACGATCATTTTGCAATTTCCCTTGGGTCTGTATGAACTACAAGGGTCAGTGGTCTGGGTGGATGACCGTTTCCTTCCCCAAAATGTAATGCTTCCATTATCAGTAGGCCTGCACAATGGAATACATCTCTTTGTCATAAGTGGGATACTTCCATACTATGTTTGAAAGTGTCTCACTGTGATATGCCATTGGATGCCCATGTTGAGTAAGGACTGCCTCAATAGCATAGTCAGAGGCATCTGCCTTGACCTCAAATGGTTGTTGCAAGTCTGGTAATGAGAGCATTGGTGCCGAGCAGAGGTGATATTTCAACTCTGTGAATGCCTTCTATTGAGATTCAAACCAAAAGATTTTTTCTTTCACTCCTCCCTTGGTAACTTTACTCAAGGGCCAAGTGATATGACAAAATCCCAACACGAACCTACAGTAGAAGCTGGAAAGACCTAGAAAGCTTCAGAGCTCTGTTAGAGTGGTTAAAGATGGCCAATCTCAAATGACTTGTATCTTGGTTGGATCCACATGCATCCCCTGTTCATTAATAATGTATCCCAGATACTAAACCTTGGTCACACCAAAAGTACATTTCTCTAGATTAGCACATAACTTGTGTTGCCACAGTGTTTGGAAATCTTGTTGGATGTGGTGGAGGTGCTCTTCCCAAGTCTGGTTGAAGATCAGGATGTAATCCAAGTATACCACTACAAATGAGTTGGTGAAGGGCCGCAAGATGTCATCCATTAGCCTCATGAAGGTTGCAGGAGCATTCATCAATCTGAAAGGCATAACCAACCATTCGAAAAGGCCCTCCTTGGTTTTGAAGGTAGTCTTCCACACATCGAAGGGTTCGATTGGTACCTGGTGATATCCTGACTTCAAATTGATCTTGCTGAAATATTTTTCCCCCTTTAGTTGGTCCACGAGGTCATCAATCGTGGGATCAGGTACCTATTATGGATAGTGATCTTGTTCAGCACCCGATAGTCAATACAAAGTCTCCAAGTCCCATCCTTCTTTTGTATCAAGACGATCGGGCTCCCACAGAGTGATGAACTCGGACAAATGTGACCTTTTTGAAGCAACTCCTAAATTTGCCTCTTGATTTCATCGTTCTCCAGAATGAAGCACTGGTAGATTGGTCCATTAGGAAGCAACACACCTGGGGTTAGATTGATGGAATGCTTGACCTGACAAAGTAGAGGAACCCCTACAGGGGAGGTGAAGATGTCCTCATACTCCTCCATGACCTTATCCATCTATAGTTTTTGTGCAGAGGGGCCCTATCTAGAGGTCGTGGCCACTGTCTTCTTCTTTCCTTTAGGGCGTATCATCAGGAAAAACAAATTTCCCAGTTTTGGAAGTGAGCTTATTGCATTGTTTTGTAGTAACCAAAGAGATGGTGGTAGGCGGGGCTACCTCTGGTATCGTGTACAACTTATTTCCCAAAGTAACAATAACAACACGAGGCCTTGATTCATACACAACATGTTGCTTCCACAAGTATGGTTGTCCTAATAATACATCACAAACTTCAAGGGGAGAAATGTCACACAATACCTCATCTATGAAGGGCTTGATGTTGTATGGAAGGCGACACTGTTGGCTCATGTGAAGATCCCATCCTTGGTGAAGCCGCCGATGTTGTATGATTGTGGATGTGCAGTGGTCGGTAAGCCCAACTGCTTCATGAAATCTACCAAAATGAGGTTCTTTTGGCTCCCACTGTCGACAATGAACTATAGCGTGGAGCCCTTTACCCACATCTGGGAGTGGAATAGACACTCCTCCTCCTCTGGATCTTTAGGTTCCTCCTTCTAGATCTTCCTGGTGGCAACAGTGGCGTTGAGCTCCGCATCGATAATCTACTTCCCTTTGTCATTCCCCTTGTCAGATTTTGACTCAGAGTCAGAACATGCATCTGATTCTGAAACCTTTAGCTTGGTCACCAGTGACTGCTCAGCCCATCATTCACTTGTCTTGTGAGTGGAGCTCTTATGAAACTCACACCACTTTCATGTGTCCTTTCTCGACTTCGCGGTGTTCTTCTTTGCTTGCAGCTTTGGTGGGTTGTCTTGCGTCACTCGCCTTGGCTTTGTCCTTGTTCTGCAGTTTGGGGGCACCTTCCACTTGCTTCAGATTTGCAGATCCAAAGTCTTACTTCTTCTATTTAAACATTTGCTCGACCTTGATGACATATCGATATGTCGTGCTGAGCAAGGAGATGTTGAGGAATCATATTTCTCCCTAGATGTACTTATGTAGGAAGCCATAGTATTTGAGTACTAAATGCTGCTTTGAATCCTTGATACCCAACTTTGTGCGAAGGGTATGGAAAATATTGGTAAACTCTGGCACATCCTAGTCCCTTCCCTGCCATAGTGTGGTCCACTTTATGTATTGATCCTCATAGCTTCTGATAGGGTAGTACTGCTCCTTGTTGGCATCCTAGAATGAATTCTAAGCGGGTGCAGTTGAATATAGTGAGCCTGTACTTTCATCTTTTTGCTCGCAGTCGGTTTCCCGCGCTAGTCCTTGACGTGGGGGCCTAATTTGAGAAGAGAGAAAATAATCTTGTCCCAACTAGAAAAATCATGAACAGGAAAATAACCCTCTAGTAGATTTAACCATTTACCGATGGCATCTACATACATCTGACCCTTGAATATGGGGATTTCAAAATTAACTTGTACCTTAAATGGTGTGGTGTTTCTAGAGTAGCTGTTGGAAGTCGATGCGTCGCCCCTAGGTAGCAGTTGAAGGATCTAGGCAAAGTTGTCCATTGTCGTGTTCCTTTGTCACTCGAGGGCTTCTTCAAGCAAGGGGAGGTCATCGAGATTTGTGAGGCTGGTCTTGCAAAGGTTTGACCAGCTCAAGCCCTAACTCCTTATATCCTGGCCTCGTTGGGGACATGCAAAGAAAAACAAAGAAAAAGAAGACCGCTTTGATACCACTTATCCGGATTTAAACATGAACATAAAAAATTATAAAGATAACCATAAACATAGAGGTGTAGCAGAAATAATACTTCACTTCATTAATGTAAAATACTGAAATATGCTTACAAACAGAAATGGAAATAAACCAGCTAGGCGATGGTAGCTTATCTCTGAGAAGAGATGTGGTGGCTACATGCCTCTGAACTGTGTTACAATGAGGCTCGAAGGCCTATTTATTGTTGAGAAACAATTGAAAACCCTAAACATCCAAAAATCTAACCCTAGAAGATGAAATGCCAAACTATGGGCCCCGTTTGGGTAAATTGGTACATCAACTTCCTGGGGTCGTAACTTTGGCATGCAATCTTTGTTTGATGTGCACAATATCTCGTTAGAAAGATCTATCCCAGAACTACAACTTTGGGAAGAGCAACATCAGTCCATGGACCCATGTTGCTCCTAGTTTTCCCAAAAAACGTCATTTAGGGACTCAAAACAACTCTAAAAGTTCAAGACCCGAAAAACTGCTAAAAATAGTAAACTATGCTACAATTAAGGAAACTGGGAAACTAAAAGAAACAATGGTGGGGGTCCAAGTGGACTTGGCGGGTGGCCACCAATATCCACGTGGATCACTTCATAGTTGAGATAACATTTACTCCTATTGTCACATACTATCCAAAAGTCTCTTGAATAGACGAATGACCAATTTACTAAAGTATCGAATTGCATTATTTATTATATTATATAGTGAATATCACTTAGTACAGTTGACATTTTATGATGGCCAATATTATTGCAAATGCTGAGTGACTGAATGCAAACAAGAAAATAATATGTATAAATGGTGTAGGAGACAAATTCTTGCCTCCCAAAAATATATAATGTGTAGTCTAACATGTCTAGATTTGTGCACTCTGATCAAACCATAGAAATAGACTCTTCACATTAGAAAATATTGTTGTCAAGTTATTCTATCTCTTCACACAATTTTTTTTCTTAAAAATTTTTCACTAAAAAATAGAAAGAAAAAGAATGAGAGGCCCTCTTAGCCACAACAATGACGATATTCTGCGAGACAATGAGAAGTCATTTGAGAAAAGAAGTGTGGGAGGATTTTTTCATATTCCCAATTAATTGTAACATTGAAGTATACACTAGCGTAGCCATAAGAAACTCCTCTATTTCTACAATATTGTATTCTTATGATTAACACCTTCCTTCACCCAAGAGAGATCCATATTGAGATCATTGTACAATTAAATCATGCACCATATCCCATCACGATTTTGGAAAATCAAGGACCAGACCCTCTAGTCTACAACAATGTAACGAGTAAAGAAATATTGGCATGTTAATCACAGGAAGGCTCATTATTAGTGGCATAGTGCAGTGAAAGGAGTAGTTGACTTGAGATCTAAAGAACATTTTATACAACTGAAAAACTTGTTGCATGTGTTCCTTGGGTAAGCAACTAATTTGTTTAGGGGTAAGACTCATCACTTGTTGCAATAAAACTTTTTCCTGATCATGTGATAGCTGCATTGAAATCACCCAATGACCATTGTGCTAGTACTGTAGAAAAGGATACCATTTTGGCCTATCAGTAAAAGAGCTAGATGATACTTTATAGTATGACTCACATGAGAAACTAGTTGTTGTTGCTGTGGCAGTGCTTGAGTTCGCATCTCATTCAGTCCTTGGGAACAAACCATATTAGATCCTCCCATGTCTAGTAGTCCTATATTCATTCCATTTCGAAGAGTCCCAGTAGATTGTCCAGCAGAATCAGCGATTCATGCAATCATACCTCCACTTAAACTCATGGGACCTCCAATACTTGATGGAATGGTTGAATGTGGAACTCCACTAACAGTATGAGCAACACTTTCTGGAGGAACAGATTGCCATGATACATTAGGCCACATGCTACTCAAGCCTTAACCCATATTAGGCCCCCATCCAGGTTAGATTCCATGGCCGACATTTGATAGGTTTTATGCCCTAAGCCTTGACCACTTATATCTGGGCCTGCATATGAAATAGGGCCAACTGCACTGCCTGGATTCATATGTAGGTATTAGGGAATAAAATAATTAGGTTAGAGCCTAACAACAAGATGAATGTTCTGATTGAGCTCACAATGAGAATAAAACCCTTATTACCTTATATAGTTGTTGTGGAGGTAGTTGACTTGGAAATGAAGGTTGGGCATGTGGCTGGAATGGAACACCCATGTTAGTTTGACCACTTTGTGACTGCTACAAATTGAACATCCCAAAAATTTTTGTTGAGGTATGAGCATAAGGGTCATTGAAAATATTCTTTATAAACAAAATCACATTCCTCAAGTCTTATTAGAATATAAATTTACATAAAAGAATATCATTATTATAGATATAATTTCACAAGCTCTTCTAGAGATGCAATCTGTAATGCAATATCTAGAAACTATACCTGAAACAATGCTTGCAACTGTGATTGTTGTTGAATAATTGATTCAAAGCCCAAACTCTGAGTTGGATGATTCTGCAACTGATGTGGACCTGGTTGCATAGGAAGCCTTGGTTGTTGTGGCAATGGTGGTTGCATTGGTTGATGTAGTCTAGTAGTTGACTGGTTGAAAGACTGTTGAGGTTGACCTGAGAGAATAGTAGGAACTTGAGGCTACATTGGTAGATTCTGAGGAGCAGAATGAATGGGAGGATGCATTCACAAACTCCGAACTTGCAGTGGTGGTTCTTGCATAGATTGGGATGCTAGTTGAAGAGGCAAATGAGCTTGATGTTGTTGGGGAGATTGCATCTGAGGCTGAGGTATGAGTAAATGCCATTGTATAGATGGTTTCATTGCAGTTATTTGACACTGAGACTGAGGTATCATTAGAATCTGACCATGCTACCCAACTTACATCTGTGTTGGCTGCCCAGGTGGTACTTGACTTTTTACTGAATTCATTTGACCATGTGGTGTGGGTTGAATTTGCCCGTGAGGCCCTATTTGCATTGGTTTAGGAGGCCGACTTAGAGGCTGCTGGATGTTAGGCATCTGGAATTCCCCCAGACAAAAATAACATAACATCATATTAATCACATGCTTAAAATAACTCATTAGAAATGTATTGGAAGTGAAACAAGAAAATACCACTTGTGGAGGCCACAACATACCAAACATTATTTGTGCCTGTAACACAAAAATAAATAGCTCTTAATACAATTACTAGGAATTTTAGACGAAGATGCATTTGTACCTCTAGAAGAGAAAAAAATTCATAAATCACACAACATCCCAATAGAGTAGGAGAATTGAGCAAATAAAAGATTAGAAATTTGCAACCTCAGTTTAAGAGTACCAATATTTCCTACCGAGAAACCATATACTACTGGTGAAGTACCAATAATGTGTTTTCACTACTGTCAGGGAGAGTGGCACAACTGACAAGTAGTATAATTGAATCACACAAACAAAACTATTGCAAGCTCAACATAGATGAAACATCAAGAGGCAATACATGCCCAAATGGTTGTGAGGAAATAATTTGAGACAACAAAGAGATGTGTCCCCACATTGAGGGGTTGCGTTTTGTGAAAAAATGAGATATTGAAAATGTTGGGGACATCTTGGGTGCGTTCTAGAAGTACCGTCTATGTTGGATAGATAAGGGAAGCAATTGGGTGTGTTCTCATTCTAGTTGTTAACACCCCCTGCAAATGGCAATGTCTTGTAGTTCCTTGTTAATTGGGTATTCCTGGACATTATTGTTGCTAGGGCTTGGGGTTTTGTTGGAAGTGAATGGAAAGGAAGAAAACATGTACTTTGAAAGGAAATTATGGAAAGCGATTTTATTTCCTATGTTAGACTGGTATGCACTTTGCAAGGAATCTCATGCCAACTTTCCCATTTATTCCATGAAACCTGTCATAGTTTTGTTTGGTAATGATTCTAAACATGTTTATACTCAGTTGACAATTATTTTCACTCCTTATGTCTTCCTAAACTATTTGTTATTATTTTTGGTTGTGTGAAGGATTTCACCAATAGTAAAAAAAACAGTACAATAGTCCATATCACATTCCTCAAATGGCTTGCTTTAAAATCCAAATTAAAATGGCTCAACAACAAATTATTAGTGATGTGTTCTAGTAAAATCAAAAGGACATTAGAAGCTTCTATCATTCTGTTTCTTCTCAAGAGAGAGGTGAGACTTGTTCACATTATTCCAATAGACCTTCATCACTTTCCAGCATGTATGATTGAAGAAGGCCTCTTAAAACTTGTTATGTGTTATGTCAATGCATCACCTTTGAAACAAAAATCCATGGACTTATTCTCTTTTGGACCTTGACCTAGCCATTCCCACATACTTTATTTATCAACATTGGGAATTGAGGAGACAAGAAAACCCAAATTGATGATATATTGCTTGAATTGACATTTTTTCCCCAACTTAATAAATCTTCTTGCTCCTGAGCTTGATAACAACTTTAGATAGATGGATTCTATAGACCTCTTACCCTTGTTGTTGTTTTCTATCCAAGCCTAAATCCTCCCAATATAAGCACCTTATGTCCCATTTTTTACTATTGGATTATCATTATAACATTTGTCTATTACAAATATTTTCAATTTTGAAGGTTTTTGGCTAGGTCCAAAGATTACTTGAAATCTTGGCTCAGGATAATCCAAGGATCCATGCCCACTCCAAGAATTACCACCCTGAATCTTGTACCAGACCCAATCAAAGTATAAGAAATTGTTTTCAGGGGGAGTAATTCCTAATCTTTCCTTATCCAAGGAAACAAAAATCATATTTTTCTATTTCAAGCATAAATGAAGAAATACGTTTGGATTGTGCTTTGAAGTACTTCAAAAAAGGATGTTCTGTATGGAATCATAAACCTGGTCCACATATTTCAAGTGAAAATGTATTCCCAATCCTTTATAAATTTTACCATACTGTGCTACATGATCAAGTTTTCATGCTACTATACATCTACATAGAGCTAACACATTCATAACTAATCCTCCACTAGCTACTTTCCTCATCGGGGCATACAAAATGTGACAAGAAAGTTTGTTTGGAAGAACCCAATATCCACTGAGATAAATGTACTTGTGTTCCCCTCTAATGCTTATTTTCAAAGATCATCAGATTGGAGATTCAACTCCTTATAAACATAAGAGTAGAAATTTTGTTGAAACTTATTTCTAGGTCCTTAATTCTAGCATATATAGGTGAACAAAGAAAATTATGAAGTTCATTTTATGCAGTTAACCAATATGTAATAAGTTTAGAATATCAATAGGTTTGCAACTGCGTGACCCCTCTCATAATAACAGTCCATATCAATAACAAGAGAGAGTTCATCTCTACCCATTAATGGCTTCTCTTTGTGAAGCCTTAAACTTGACATTATGGTTTACCAAATTAAATAAGATACCTCACGCTGTATAGACTCATGGGCTTCATTGACATGCTCCGTAAAGAACCCCGAGTTTATGGATTTTTAATATTTAGTTTAGAAACTATTCTAGAAGGTTTGTATAGTCCAACTGACCACAACCCTTCATAGGTCTACCTTTTTTGTTGTAAACAAAGTTAGAGATGAATAGTTGATTGAGTATATACAACAAGTATTTTTAGATCTCTTTCTTGCCATAAACAGCTTCAGAGAGTGCCCATTCCCATTCAAGAATCCCTTTCTAATTCTACCTATTTTGATTTTAGTTCTTGGGAACCAATGCTTTCCTCTTACCTTCAATGAGGAGATCCATTGGAATAACAGTTGTTTCTAAACACACACTAATTGAATTAATAGCAAGATATAGGCCAGGCTTGCTTTCTGGAATATTTGTGGTTCTCACAGACCTTAACTGTAATGTTGTTACAACTGAGGTATAGAATCACAACACAAGGGTTGTGACTGTGGTGTATGTTACTGATGAACTTATCGAGGCTCCAACTAATGACTTTGAAATTATTTCAAAGATCAAGCTTAAATCTACAGTGTTCTAAAGGGGGATAATGGCAAGTGAGGTGCCAAGACTATTGTTTCTATGGTTATTATTCATATAGAGAGGCATCTACATCAAATTATGTTCACCAATCATGGCTATGAGAGATCACATACTGGTAGTGCAGGGTCCAGGAGTGATCAAGCCATGCCTGTCATGACTCTATAGACTAGGTCAAGAAAGGTTATTAAGTTATTAATGTCAAGTGAAAAGACTAGCCAAAGGTTTTGTTTGACAATGTATGCACTTTAATGGACATGAAATATGTAGCTTTTCATTGCATCATTGATGCCAAAGGACCTGATGCTTATTAGGTATGGATTTTGACACACCACTTTGAGAGAGTATCTTTTTATGAAGTATTTAACTTTTTTACTCGTATTTCTCTTTTCGCGTACTGATTGGATTTTATGCCTCTATTTTTTGGATGTGAAGGAGTATTATATCAGATATATAGATGGTTTCCTAGTGAACTCATAAGTATAATAGTGGTTAGTAATCCATTTTTTAGAGGCATCCACAGAAAGGAGGGTCCTTGAGGTATGTCATATTATTCATATAATAATTTTGAAATAAGTTGGATATGTTCTAAGATTTTACGGATATATACTCAGAGACAAATATACATATTAATAGATAGATCGGTATACACATGAAAATAGATGGGGATACACACAAAATCACAAATAGATATAAAAATACATAAATTGCAGTTTTTTTAAGGTGAGTTTGCTTTAATTATTTGACAAAGTAAGCATATGGTTGGTTAGTGATGAGAAGTGTCTGATTTGATCCAATATGCAATGGTTGAGACTTGAATTGTGTAGTGGTGATCATGTTGGTATTCTCTCTAATGTCACGCAAATATTTTGTGAAAACGGACTTGAATTTGTAAGTGTTTCTTGTAGCTAGGTTCTCTTCCTCTTTTTCTAATTGTCATTTTCACTGTGGCCTTGCGGCATTAATTAAATTTGTCAAGATGTGGAAACCATGTATTAGATGGAAATTAGGTGCAATATATAACCTTAATCTTTTTTCTTACAAATTGCATTTCCTCATGATAAATACAAATATTTTCTCGAGAAATAATGAATTCTATTAGTTTTGATTATTGTTGTGATTCCTTATAGGCATATTTAAATCAAGAAATTTCAATGGTTTCATGTTATGCTTCATCATCTGAGTAAACTTAGGTACGGGGTAAAATTGTCTACCTTCAATACTCCAATAGTCGAGAAATTCAACAACAAGAACGTTGGGGATGTTGTGAACAATGTTCTGTTGGTCACTATTGAGGGTGTAGAGGTTGGTGATGTCAACGTTAATGTTCTGCATTTGACAAGTGTTTAAAACTCTACATTGAAAAGATCAAGACTTGGAGCAGAAAAGGTATTTTAGCCTCTTTAAGTGAATGTTAATTATGGTTTTTTGTAGTAAAGTTTTTATTAAATCGACTGTGTCAAGAAAGGAGCACTCTTGAAGAGAAGGCTTATGGCAGATTTAATTCTTATATTTACAATATATTATATTTGAAGGAGTGCTCCATCTAGAGGCATCTTGGACTATCTTTGGAAAACATGCATTATATTCTTATCTATCTCTCTCAACCTATTCTCTTCTTCCTCTATAAAACATATTAGAAGAAATCAAAGGGGTTGATGATTAGTAAGAGTGTCTAAGTAGCATTCTTACCTTATCTCATTGCTTCCTTTATTTTTTGAGTGTGTGACAAAGAGATATTGTAGAGAATGTGTGGTTGGATTTTTCTAGTATCAACATTGTGATTTGTATGTATCGCATCTGGAGTTGTGGAGTTGAAGAATATTGACTTCCCGAAGGTCTAGGAGACTTGTTGGTTTTTTATTACTTGTCAATTTTTTTTATTCCTACAAACCTTGATAGAAAACACTTATCAACTCGCTTGTCATGACTTTTTCATTTGACTTGTGTGTAACAAGTTCTACATTTTACACTCTAAGCAGTGGGACTTGAATTGATTTGTTCACCTTATTTGCTTTTAATTTTTTGTTTCCACAATGCAATGGTTAATTTACTTAAGCTGTGTAATCATTTACAAAACAAATATTATTTACTTCCTCAAATTTGTGCACCCTGGGCGTATAGGGGATATAAAATATGCATATTTTGTTTATGGTTAGTTAATTTTCTATCGTAAACTAGTGAGATTTGCTCTCAGTTTTCTTGTTTTATATTTCTGAAGGAGAATGAAATTATCTTTCTCGATCTACGTGCATTAGGAAGCATGCAAAATACTAAAAGATACATTAAAATACTATTTAATTAGCCATTACAACCTATTTTACTTGTTACGTTCTGAACTTTATTTAGGGATTTTTTACTTTGGAGTAGCATTGGGTTGCATGTCCAAAACATTGTGAAATTTTGCATTGTTTTCCATATGTTATTTCAGTTTTTAGGTAATTCCAGCTTGATGTTATTGTTATTTAATTGTAGATTATGAACAAAACAATAATATTTTGTTGTATTTAAGGTTCATCTAAGTTCTAATCATTCATTGACTTGAATTTAATGCCTTGGAACACTTTGGAAAACCTCCCATAAGTTAGCAAGCACTAGCTTTGAATTGAGAGCTGGTAAGCAAGGTTAGGGTGCTTTATTTGGTAGTGTTATCTGGACTCTCTTCAACTTTTGCGAGGTGGGAATTTCTAGTTGATAACACTCAGTATATGATTCAATTTGGTTCTTTACAAATGACTTCAAACAATGACCAAATTTCAAATGTATATGAAAATACATATTAAAGATAATATAATTTTATCAATGTCCAACAAGTGACCATAAAATGGTCAATGTGATACAAAGGTAGAGCACAAATACCACTTCTAGAAAAAAATGATATAAGAAAAACTAGTTTATTCTATAAAAAACCTAAATTGTTCAACCTCAAAGCATGGAGCCAGAAACAAATAGATATTGCAGGTATGTGCAAGTTTGGTGGAGAACCATAGAAAAACATTAACACTATTAGTGGGGATGGCATGCCTAGGGGGTGATCGACATCCCTTAAAGGTGCCAAACGAATGCCAATATCCAATACATATAGATTTTATGTTTAATTTAATGAATATGCAAGTGCCAAAATATAATGCAAGGAACAAAATATGAGACTTCAATTTGAGAGAATTCTCATTTCTTATAGCTCTTTAGGGTCTAGAGCATAAGATGCTAGAGTTAATTAGTTTTCTAATCACTACACTTGGGTACATAACAATTGAGTTCACATCCCCTACTAAGATAAAACTTAGACTATAATCTAACCATCTTTAGGGCCTAGTGCCTAGGTTACTAGTCTAATTGTTGCACTTGGGTACATAATATTGCTTTCAAATGACCTACTAAGTTAGAATTTGACCAATAACCTAACCATCTACTTGAACCAAAGGGTACCTCATTGAATTAACATGACAGAAAATGGTGAATTTCATGGCAAGTGAATTGGGAAATTGGGAACTATATGTTTGAGTTCTAAGTTAGATACACTGGAAGTAAATGACATAGTTATAGAAACAATTTTAAAATGTCATTTGTTTGGAATATCTAAAATTTTTGGTGGGTATGTGGAGATAGCATATGAAAATGACACTATGTAGTACAATTAGTTCATGATGGAATTATTTTTACTTTTTGGACTCACAAAGGAGAGGCAAAGCCAAGATGCAACCAATCAATCATTATGTTAGTAGGAGGTTTATATCTTATGGACCCTAAAGATCACGGCATATCGGGGCATGTTACCCACCCAAATGTATGAGTAGCCATAGGAGATTTGTTTTCTTCTATGATGCAATTTGCAATTAGTTAACATATATTATTTATTATATGTTGTCCTTTTATTTCCATTTGTTCTCTCCAATTATCTATAGATGGAAATTTTTATCATATAAATTAGTTGGTAAGATTGTGCCTAAGCTTTTATTGAAGGTTGAATGCTAAGTTATTTAAGTTTTCTTTACTATTGTGACATTTTATTTTCTTTATTTATACAGGTCATCTAGCTGGACACATAGCAACCACCATTGTCTAATTGAAGAAAACTTGTTCGAGTTTCTTACTTTTCTGGTGAAAAATGGCATTGACATTGCTAATGTTGAGGGATATTTTGTATAAATAATTAATAATCTACTTTTGTTTATATTATAGTGTTCATCGGCTTTCATGTTTTATAATTTGCATTGTATCTTCTTTAATTTTCAGAAGACAAACCGATATTGATGGTAGGAAGCAGGAATTGAAGAAAGAGGAGAACAAAAACACTGGAGCGGCAAATATAGGAAGAGAAAGAGAAGAGAACCATTCTGGTGATACTCTTAAAGCCAATATCCTACATGAGAGACACACATACAGACTGATGGTCAAGTTTTTAGAGTTGTTGAATTCACTTGCAATGCCTTCACAACACAACGATAATGTTAATTTGAAGTGATGAAATAAGGTTTCATGTGTAAATTGTAGTCCAACCAATATTAAGTTGGAAAGTCATATTGTAATATTTGACATTTCATATAATATAATTTGTGGTTGAAATTATTTATAGTTGTACTTGATATTTTTTCGTATTATATTAACATAGGTAACTTGTGTTTTCATATTAGATGAACATGCATATTTGATGGCATTTTTCTTATTTAGCCACAAAATCATACTAATTAATTTATGTTGATTAATAATGAACACATAAAATAAATTTAAAACTACTAAATTAGTAGTTTATATTAATTAATGATGAACACAAATAAAATGAATATACAACTAAATTAGTCATTGATAATGATTATTAATGAAAGTAAATGAAATCAATATAAACTACTAAATTGGTCATTTACATAATGAATATGAAACTACAAAAAAAGATAAATAACTATTTCAAATGATATATTTTTTTATTAGAAATGAGGACTAAATTTTGCATATATATGACTATTAGTAGCTAATATATATTATCTTATTACCTAACCAAAATTTAGTCATATTTCTCTAGTCATTAATTGGTTTCAAACGATGATTAAAATTTGCATATATATGACTATTAGTAGCTAATTTATAGTATCTTATAACACGACCAACATTTTTGTCATATTTCTTTGGTTATTAATTGGTTTTCTTAGGTGATCATATAGTAATATATTTTGTTGTATATTTGTTCATTAACTATGGCAATTAATGACTAAATCAACAACTAAATCAATGACTAAATTTATGACTAAATATACTACTAGAAGATAAAATTGAGATAACCAATAAATGACTAAGCTAAAAATGACTAAAAGTTGGTCGCATTATAAGATACTGTAAATTAGTTGCTACTGGTCACCGACTGAAAAATGGTAGTTTATATGCAAATTTAAGTTTTTTTTTAGTAATTAATCAGCCATTTTGTACTAGTGGCG
Organism: Pinus taeda; assembly: GCA_000404065.3. Lineage (NCBI taxonomy): Eukaryota > Viridiplantae > Streptophyta > Pinopsida > Pinales > Pinaceae > Pinus > Pinus taeda. The sequence continues at coordinate 89,383 of APFE031393806.1, read as the reverse complement.
AGTATACTTCTTTGGAGGAGAAGGTGTTTTTGACTGTAATGTTCCACTATTGGGGCTAGTGGTTGTCAATGGTGTATGTATGGATGGAACTTTCACTTAAAATAATAATAATTGAGCCAACACGCTTTCATCAATATTTTGTTATTGTAGTTGGAATATTATTGTTGTTTTAGCAATGTATGTTGTTTAAATTACACATTTTATTATTAACTACTTTGTATGAAATTGTATGAATCTTATTGAATGTGTGTTGTTGGATTAACCTGTCACTTTGGTTTGTGGACTATTCTGGATTCTCATTCCGCTTGTGTGTTCCTTTCAAGTTGTATGCTATTACAGGCTTCTAAGGGACAAACTTCCTTTTCCCCTCCATATGTTAGAACCCCCATGGATCTCACTTGACTCGCTGCAAGGTCACACACTTGCTTCCGACCAAAGTCATCATACTTATTTCTATGCGCTACCATGGTCAAGGCACTACATTACCACCCACTACTGGGACTCCTACTCCAAACAATTTAAGGTCTAGCTCGGACTTCTTACTGGGGAGATTGCCTTGGATGATGGTGGGTCCAGCACTGTCAACATTTATGGTGTTAGAAGGCAGGACAGATGACAATCTGAACCCTCAAAATCTATTTTGAATTTCTGCACATCATTCATGACTTACATCACAATCTCAACCACGACATGTTTTTCTCACGATCATGATTTTGATGCACCGGTGGACATTATAGATGACTTGTGAAAACTTAAATATGATGGTGAAAGTAGAACATCCCTGTTAATTCATAGAATTTACTTTTTGGGTTTCTGTGACATGAATGAATTCCCCTGAGACGACATTGCATGTGGGTGGTTCAATTACATGTTCAAAGGGTGTGTCAAGCAATTGTGTCACACATTTCCCGCAATTTGTATACACTCTTTCAACCACATGTTCCAAGAGTTAGGTCAAGGTTTCATCTTCTTTAACCATAAATCATTAAATCACAAAAAAAACACCTGATGAATATATTGTACACTTTCATGATTTCTTCCTCCATTACTGTTTTGAATTCAGTAAGATGTATTTGACTGGAAATTTCTGAATGAAATATTTCAGTATCTTGTTAACATCTTTGAGAATCCACATGAGTTAGAATCTTTCGAACCCCTTCCAGCATACCTCATTGGTAGAGCTTCTAAATCCGAAATGGAGAAGGTCACTGTCCCAATTGACCCTCTGTCCCCTTCTCATCAAACAGCTCTAGCTCCACAAGACGGGGTGGGAGAAGTTGTGAACCTACCTGTTGAGCTATCAACTTGTCCTCCCACCCCACCTGCTTTGGATTTCTATGTATAGTTTGACTGCAAGCCTGATGTTTGTCACGTCATCTCATCCCCTTGACCTCTATCCACTAGTTCCTTTGATCGTCTAGATTTTGGTGCGTTGTGTTTAGCAGTTCTTGACATCACATGTGATGTTCACAAGACTCAAGTTATGGATAGAGTTATTCTTTAACAATCAAACCACGCTATAATTTTTTATGAGTATGTGTGGGAATATGAACAAGGAGTTACAGTGAAGGATGACCTCCTTCTGTCCACACATTGTTCGCTTTATCCTAACATCTTCCACGATTCTGCCATTTCCATTTCCTCTTGTGAAAATTCATCTTCGGATGTTTCCACTTCTGATCAATTAGAGAACATGAGGGATGTCAGTTTGCCATTTGTTTATGGAGAGGAAAAATATTTCTTTTGGAATCCACTCGATCTCTCATCTTTCATTTCTGGAAATTCAGAGGGTGAAATATTTTGTGTTTCATCAACCCCTCTTTACGATTCCTCAGATCATGAGGATATCATTGTCCATCCTGAATTTTCTTATCATGGTTGTCATGATCTTTTCACTCATTCATGTGATCACGATTATGATTCACCTACTATTGACATTGTTGGCATTATGGCACAGGTTTGGAGCTATGGCACAGGTGTTGTCCTTGATGGCAACTCCCTTTGGTAACAGATCTCAGTTCAAGCACTCAGAGAGAAGAAAAAGACATATACGCAGGTTCATCTAAACAAAGACATGTATACACGCAGGTTATATGTTTAAAAAGCGCGTATATGTTGGGGATCATACTTTTGGTCCATGGTAGTTAGTCCTTGGGATTTGAACCTATGTTTTGGACCATGGTGTCTCGTCAGATGTGTTGATCCCTAATTTTGGGTTCATGGTATTGAAATGTTATGGTTTTGGACCATGGTATTAAGGAAGGCCTACGACTATAAAAGAGGAAGGAGATCATGTGGCAAAGGATCATCCACATTATTATTGAATATCTGATAAAGTGCTAGAACTGGTATATTGGTAATTGGGTTGTGATGCAGATTTGGATCTGAATGAAGGAGGAACCTAAGCGCAAAAGAAGGATAAGATCTATTCATGGGTCATAATCTTTAAGCTTGAATGATAGTATCTTTGTATGTTTTGGTCTGCTAGACGTGGCGCTTCCTTGATCTATATGTCTGATAATATGGGTTAATTAGTGATTGAATATTTGAAAGAGTGAATTATCCTTTATAGATCTGTATGCAGGTTCAATGAAGTGAAGGCGCGTATACACACAGGTTCAGTGAAGTAAAAGCGCGTATACGCAGGTTGTTTCATACGCAGAAGCGTATGCATGCATGTTTCAGCCTGATAAAGTAGCGTATATGTTTTAATCTGTGATCTTGTTGATTCTGTTCACTACTGCTGTGTTCTGGGTTCTGTTTAGGTGTGTGGTTACTGGTACTGTGTCTTGGGTACAACTGTCAGAGAGATATCTACTTGATTCAGATCTAATTGGTGAAAGGTGATTGGTTGATGAAGAAATTCTTGATGATTGATTAATGTTCATGGATCCAGTCTGAAAATTTATGAAACGTGGTCCCTGGAAGAAAGAGAAGGTTGTAGGGCCAGCACCTACGTACTAGTATCTTGGCTAGTGCACGAGCTAGAGGGGGTTGTTTCTCCCTTCCAGGAGAAGGTGGAGAACGAGAGAGAGTTGTAGCTCTCTGCAGGTTGCAGCCTGCGTACTGGTAAAGGACTGCTCTAGTATATTGTAAAAGAAGTTTTCTAATTTAAGAGGAACATAGAGACAAATTGCAGCAGGTGGTTTTCACCCACATTGGGTTTCCACCTTATATATTGTGTTCTTGTGTCTGATTTTCTTTCTGCTCTGTTTTACTGTCTCTGGATACTGTTATTTGATTCTGCATCACTCTCTAACAATCATCATCAGAAAGATTAAGTAAAGTAAAAGCATGTTCTGTATACGCGGGTTTCCTTCTGCATAGTCGCGTACATACGCAGGTTTATTAAATTGTAGTAGCGTATATCAGTTGTTTTGAAAAAGAATAATTATTCTGATAATACTGATTCACCCCCCTCTCAGTATTATTTTCAACAATTGGTATCAGAGCAGGTCCTTCTAAAGAAGCTTGATCGCTTGAAGGAAGATCCTTCATCATGAGCAACTACGAGAGGGAAGCATCTATCAGGCCTCCGGTTTTTGATGGGACAAAGTCCAATTATTGGAAGGTAAGAGTTACTGCCTATCTTCAATCTCTTGGTACAGAAGTTTGGAATATCGTAGAGACAGGCTATGCTTTTCCTTCAACTACTTCTACAGATGCAGACGAGAAAAAGAAGTATGAAACAAATGCAAAAGCAGTCAGTACCCTATTAGGATGTATATCCCAATCAGAATTCATGAAGGTAATGCACTATAAATCCGCAAAAGAGATATGGGACAAAATTGTCATGAGCTATGAAGGAGCTGAACAGGTAAAGCGTGCCAAACATCAAACTCTCAGGATTCAGTATGAGACTCTCAAGATGTATAATGATGAAAGTGTGGCTAACTTTTTTCTTCGGGTAGATGAAGTTGTTAATTGTATGAAAAATTTGGGTGAAGAAATAAAAGAGGCTATTGTGGTTGAAAAGGTTCTAAGATCATTGTCCCCCAAGTTTGAATCTAAAGTATCTGCAATAGAAGAAAAAGAAAATCTACGAATTCTTACTATGTCTCAGCTACATGGAAATCTAACTGCTTATGAAATGAGAAAGGGAGGTCCATCAGATAGAAGAGAAGCTGCTTTCAAGGCATCAGGCAAAGGAGATTATTATGAAGCACGCCACGTCCCAGAAGAAGAGGAAGAAGAATCAAACTTGTCAGAAATCTTCAAAGGGGTTCTGGAAGGTTCAGAGGTAAGTTACCTTTTAAATGCTTTGCTTGTGGAAGAGTAGGTCATTATGCTGCAAAATGTCCTTATAAGGATAAAGGAAAGGAACCTGCTAGATGGAACAAGAAACAGGGTGCAAATAAGAAAAGCTACTACACTCATGAAGAAAGTGATGGTCTATCAAACAGTGATGAAGATGAACAAGGTAATGAATATAAACTGTTAATGGCATTTGATGATGATGATTACATGGATGCTATAGATGTAGATAACCTTTATGAAGAAATTACTA
>APFE031393806.1:34106-79391 GCA_000404065.3 Pinus taeda | reverse complement strand
TACACCACCTATCTCCATCTTATGTGATAATACAAGTGCAATCAACATTTCAAAGAACCCAGTCATGCATTCAAATACCAAGCACAGACCGATCAAGTATCACTTTCTCCGGGAACAAGTGTTGGAACAAAAGGTTAATTTGGAGTATGTTCCTTCCAAGGAACAGGTAGCTGATACTCTCACGAAACCACTGCCGAGGGAAACTTTTGAATATCTCAGACAGAAGCTGGGAGTAGTTGATGTATCATCTTGCTGTTAAATCTTGTTTGGTTCAGAGAAAAATGGTGTACGCGTGTTGGATAAGGAGGATCCACGTACATACGTCGGTTTGTCTAGAGAAAGTTGCGTTATATGGAGGTTTGATGGATATCAGAAGGAGAAAGCTCTAGTTGAAGATATTCCGATGTGGATCTGACAGAATCCATCCAAAACAGATTCAGGGGGAGCAAAACATCTTCTAATAATGCATTGTTGGCATTATCTTAGAAGCTTTTGCTTCTGGTTCATAACTGTTGTTGATTTCAAGTAGAACAAAGGCAGAGGGAGAATAGAAGGAAATCATGGTAGCTGATCTGAATGGTGATTGACAGTTGCTTTTGCTATCAGTGTTGATGACTTTCATAAGTCTTGTTGTTTAAATATTTCGTCTCTATGTCATGTATCTTTTCTTTTATAGTGTCAAGGTCATGTAACGAAGTATATTGGTTTCCCCACTATGCCTGGGATGAAGATGTACTATATTTGGTCATCATATGTAATATTCTGATGTATTCCCACTTGGTTGATGGATGATCCCCACTTGGTTGGGTGATGGATGTATGTATTGAGTCTTTTGGTGATAGGAAGGTCTTGTATGATGCATAAGTCTTGGTTCTTCTTGAAGAACATCTTTTTGCAGATCTTGCCTACAGTTAGGGGGAGCATGGTCAGCACAGCAGGACAAAGATTTAAGCATGTACTCAAGGGGAGCACAACCCTTTGCCCTTGATGACAAAGGGGGAGAATGATCTTGAGGATATAGGTGTTGCCATCAAGTCCAAAGGGGGAGATTGTTGGCATTATGGCACATGTTTGGAGCTATGGCACAGGTGTTGTCCTTGATGGCAACTCCCTTTGGTAACAGATCTCAGTTCAGGCACTCAGAGAGAAGAAAAAGACATATACGCAGGTTCATCTAAACAAAGATGCGTATACATGCAGGTTATACGTTTAAAAAGCACGTATATGTTGGGGACCATACTTTTGGTCCACGGTAGTTAGTCCTTGGGATTTGAACCTATGTTTTGGACCATGGCGTCTCATCAGATGTGTTGATCCCTAATTTTGGGTTCATGGTATTGAAATGTTATGGTTTTGGACCATGGTATTTAGGAAGGCCTAAGACTATAAAAGAGGAAGGAGATCATGTGGCAAAGGATCATCCGCATTATTATTGAATATCTGATAAAGTGCTAGAACTGGTAAATTGGTAATTGGGTTGTGATGCAGATCTGGATTTGAATGAAGGAGGAACCTAAGCACAAAAAAAGGATAAGATCTATTCATGGGTCATAATCTTTAAGCTTGAATGATAGTATCTTTGTATGTTTTGGTCTGCTAGACATGGCGCTTTCTTGATCTATATGTCTGATAATCTAGGTTAATTAGTGATTGAATATCTGAAAGAGTGAATTATCCTTTATAGATCTATACGCAGGTTCAGTGAAGTGAAGGCGCGTATACACGCAGGTTCAGTGAAGTAAAAGTGCGTATACACAGGTTGTTTCATATGCAGAAACGTATGCATGCATGTTTCAGGCTGATAAAGTAGCATATATGTTTTAATCTGTGATCTTCCTGCTTCTGTTTACTACTACTGTGTTATGGGTTCTGTTTAGGTGTGTCGTTACTGGTACTATGTCTTGGGTACAACTGTCAGAGAGATATCTACTTGATTCAGATCTAATTGGTGAAAGGTGATTGGCTGATGAAGAAATTCTTGATGATTGATTAATTTTCATGGATCCAGTCTGAAAATTTATGAAACGTGGTTCCTGGAAGAAAGAGAAGGTTGTAGGCCAGCACCTACGTACTAGTATCTTGGCTAGTGCAAGAGCTAAAGGGGGTTGTAGCTCCCTTCCAGGAGAAGGTGGAAAACGAGAGAGAGTTGTAGCTCTCTGCAGGTTGCAGCCTACGTACTGGTAAAGGACTGCACCAGTATATTGTAAATAGAAGTTTCTAATTAAAGAAAGATAGAGACGAATTGCAGCAGGTGGTTTTCACCCACATTGGGTTTCCACCTTATATCTTTTGTTCTTATGTGTGATTGTCTTTCTGCTCTGTTTTACTATCTCTGGTTACTGGTTATTTGATTTTGCATCACAAATTAACAATTATCATCAGAAAGTTAAAGTAAATTAAAAGTTTGCTTTGTATATGCTGTTTTCCTTCTAAATAGTTGCGTATATACGCGGGTTTAATGAACTGAAGTAGCGTATACAAATTGGTTTTAGAAAAGGAATATTTGACCTAATAATACTGATTCACCCCCCCTCTCAGTATTATTTCCAACAGACATTTCTAAGCCACTGCTCTTCGATGATCCAGCTTCCGACGAAGTGGAAAGTCCTCAAGTGGTCAAGGTAATTCAACTCGAGCTAATGGTTATGTTAGGTTATCGTACTCTTGAGGTTAGTTCCACTTCCAATCAGAAAGCAGTTGAATCTTCCTGGGCTCCTCATCGCTCTCTTGTTCACGTTGAAGATCAATTTAGTTTACATTTTTCACATCCTCCACTAGAATCACATGATCCTATCTCTCATGCATTGTAGGAGTCATATGTAGTGAGCACTATTGCAAAGCGAAAATTTTCTTCTTCATGTTTGCTGATTTTTCATGTTCAAAGGTGTGTACATGCTTGTCTTCCACATGCAATGTGACAAAACACCATGATACATCTACAGAGTTGCTATCATTTACTTTTAATTTTTTCCTTTTTGTGGATGAATTCAAACTTCGAATGTTCTGGTTAGCATTGCTTTATATTTCTTTTCTATTGGTTTTCTTAAATATTTTTTTCGTCAACCATGCCCTCACCTACATGGGTCAACCAATGCAGCGGTGACTGAACTGTAAATATCACTTCACGTGAGTTGTCCCATGCTCTTCTTAGCTTAGGGGTAGGAGTAGTGTTTTCTTTTTTGTTTGTTTTTTCTTACTTTGTTTTCATCTTACTTCTTTCCTTAGCTTGTTTGCTGTCTTATGCACTCATCGGATTAGTTTCTGCATGAAATCGCGTTTGGCTTCTTGAGACAAGCACGGTGAAATTTAAGAGAACTTGTAGAACTATCAACATTTGGTTATATGTCTATTCCTTCTCTTTATGATGATCTTACGTTTCTTCTAGTCAATGATGCCCTAATGGAAAACACGTTCCTTTCAGAGTGAGTCTTGGTGAAATCATGACGCTTGCAATCTTAACTAGTACTGCCTACTCTAATTTGTTTTCTATATTCGGTTAACCCTTGTCAACTGAGTCAAGTAGAGAAAGGAGAGGAGGAAAACTTAACATGTCAGAGGTATACATAACATCCTTCTTTAAATGGACAACCTCTTATTCTCTCAATAAGATAGGATACCTCTTCCGCCTCATGAAATAAATAAGTGTCTATGCACAGTTCTTTGAAAATGAAAATGAAATGAAGAAAAATGAAATAAAATAAAGGAAAAATAAGGGAAAGGTTTCCTATGGAGAGAGGTGAAGAAAGTAACTCCACTGGGATACTGTCCAGGCTCACTGGCAGCGGAGCAATGCTTGTGTTCCTGAAGTGACTCCGTTGGGGCACTGCTTAGGCCTGCTGGCAACGGAACAACACCAGAGATGAAAATAAAACTCTGACAATCTATATTACTTGTGCATCAATATACCCCTAATTCCCAATCAAAACAACTCAGTTGAATTGGCTTGGTATGTGTGTTTCTGATAAAGAGAATGGCAGGGACTACATATTTAACTCAAGCTAGTGAAGAAGCTATGATGATCAAACAATCAAACAATACTTCTAGAAGAGTAAGACCTACTTTAGACAAGACAAGGTACATACAAAGAGCTGGAGCTCTACTTGTGTGTCGCCAATGTTGTAGTGGCTACAACAAACCTCCAAAATTTTTCCTATGCTTCGTTTTGGAGCCTCCCTCCTAAATCACAGCAGCTTATCTCGCATTGACCCAGGAACTTGTGCCTTGATTGAGCTTAATATTTTTCTTTATGGATTGTGTTTCTTACATTCTTTACTCTCTAACCCACAAGCCGGTCTCTTGACTTGGTTTCAATCCAGTTGTAGGCTTGCCTTAGTGAACTATGCAATCCTTGAGGGAAATCAACATTGCTCTCAAGAATTTTGCAGTCCAAGCCAATAGTGAGCTTTCAACTCCAAAAATGCACAGAACCAGTTGACAACTAGCCTTCAGTTGGGAAACTGCAAATAAAATGAGAGGAAGCCAGGGCCACCCAACCCAGAAATTACGCAAATTTTTTTCCCTCAGTAGCTACCCGATGCATGAGCCAGTGAGTTCTCCCCAAAACTGCGTAATCTCTCTGGGAAATGCTTGGTAGTTTTTCCTGAAAAAATAAGAAAGAAAAAGAAAAAAGACATCCGTAGAAAATAGGGATCTAAATTTAGTAGTTTGGAGGTGGCACTTGAGTTATTTTGGAAGTTTTCACCAAGTGTCTCTTTCTCCTGTATTTTTGACCTTCGCGTCATAACCATAAATCGACCAAATATATTTAATGGGAACTTCTAGACCTCATTTGTACATTCAATCTTGTATCTATGGAATTTCGAAGGAGGCTAAGGAATCTTTGACACAACCATCGCTACTTTTCCGAGTAAGTCTTGCTTTTCTAGTCTTTTGTTGTTTTTTCTGTCACTTTTGTTTGTTTGGCTTGTGAGAGTGTTGCTTTACCAATTTTATTAAATGAACACTAGAATCTTGATTTTTTTAGCTTGTAGAAGTGTTGTTTTATGTTTTTCATTACCTTTCCCAAGTGTTTCATGCATCACTCTGTTTTTGCACTAACGGTTGTCGTTGTGGTGACTCTCTCCACATGCTTCATTTTTCTTCAGTTTGATTGATTCCTGCACTCATTTTATTTATATGCATCATCACTCACTCAGCTATGCACCCACCATCATTCCCTCCTTCAGAACTACTCATTTTCATGCACCCATTAGGTAGATATGGGCTTCCTTGGCGTGAATCTTGCTCCTCCCCTTGATGCACTACACATTTCTAGATCTCAAGGATCTTTCTTGGCTCTTGAAAATGCATAGAGGCTACCAAGACCTGGATCCAACTATGCATTGTGTTGTTCTAGAAGCTAGTCCTAAGCCTTGGCCACTGGGATTGTGCAATGCACAGTCTCACCTAGCCTAAGCCTTCCTAAATTGTGCATTGTGCAGTTCCAATTAGCAAGCCCTCCTAATGGTAGTTGGGACTACGTAATGCATAGAACCAATTGGAAGCCAGTCACCCCTGAGAGCCAGGATTGCGAAATCCTTGCCACCAGTTGTCCAGTTTGTTATTTGGTTTGTTCTTGAAATTCTTTTGTTTCAAGCTAACATTTGCATGCCATGAATGTCCTCTTTGTCTTCAGGTACAATAGTTGTTGAGAAACTCTCTAGAAGTTACATGTAACATGGCTTTCAAGAGACATGCAACAAAGGATACTGTCGAGAGTAGCACTGGGGAAGCATTTGAGTAGGTGTCAATCAATTTTCTAGTTTATGAAGACACTCAGTTGTTCATTCAGAAGGGCATGAATTTAACATGGCAGGCAATCAAGGATATCATTCAAGAGGACTTCAAGGAAGATCTAGAGGATTGGAAGGTTTATATCAATGTCTACCGGTCATGCTTACATAAGGTTACATGCAGGTACCTCGCCTTCCCATGTGAAGACATCATCCACTGGATTGTCTCACACATAGATCCTAAGATTGTGACATTGAGCAGTTCCAGTGGCATACACCTTACCAACTTTAGGGTAGAGAACTATCAACAGATGTATCATTTACCTCAGTTGGTGAACTGCATGGATTCACTTTTCTATGCCACCCATAGCTTTGTGAAAAACAGAGATATTATAAAGCGTTGGGTGAAAGAGTCGTCAGAGTGACACCCACACATTTTTATAAGACAAAGTCACTCAGGAAGTCCTACCAGTTCTTGATCATCTTTGCATGTCTCGATTACATGGTCAAGAGAGCACAGAGACCTTTCTAGAAAATTGGATGGTTGTGTTGGACCAATTTGTTAATGATGGAAATCCATTCAACTGGTTGGATCTGCTAGCTCTTTAGTTGAAAATCCATGTGAATAATGCTTGAAATTTTCCTAAGGATGAGAAAGTGAGATTCGACATCTCTGTGTATTTACTTGATGCAATCTGCGCCCAACATCAATTTCCTGGCATGGGTTGGACATGGACATGAAAAGAGAATGTCGTCAACATTTATTGCAAGTTTATTTTCAAATGCAACTACCAACGAGTTATGATGAGGCTAGTTGACCATGTCATCATCCCAATGTACAAGTTGATCTTTGAACATGATCCACCTTCCATGTCCCAAGAAGTGATGGAGGCAATTCTTAACATTGCAGATTAGTATGCCTCTCCCGTGGCACCTTGATCATGATGTTTGCTGGAAAGAAGCCTCTGCATGTTTTACCAAGGTATGCCATGGAAAATTTGGTCATGCAAGAGGTCATATATCACCTCTCCATAAGGTTATCAGTAGGATTGCACAGGAATAAGAAGGCACCATGTCTCGCCCTTCCTTTGTGGATCTAATTCTACAAGATTAAGAGCTTGAAATATGTGGATGTTGAAGCTAAGGAGATAATGAAGTTGAAGTTAGGCACCGAAGACTTCAATTCATATGATCCCCATGGTATTTTCAAGAACCATTGTGTAAAGGTGTATTATCCATGGATCCACAAGACATGTCATTGGGCATAGGAGGAACCATGGAGGTATTGTTACAACTAGTCCAATCTCAATGAACCAGTCAATATAGCCACAACATGAAAAGCTGCTCTATAGGAAGCAACAACAACAATAGCAATAAGCAACAAACCAACGCGGGACAAAGGTAAGAGGAAGATTGCTGGGAACCCAGAGGTTAAGAAAAGCTACAAGTTCAAAGAAGATCCTCTCATTAAGAAATCATCTTTGACAATGGAGGAAAATAGGTAGCAACATCTAAAGAGAGAAGAGCAAAGAAAGAGAGAAAAGGAAATGTTGGAGGAGGCAGAAATAAAGTTGCGGCAAACAGAGAAGAAATTGAAGGAAGAAATGTTAGGATATTCCGACACATAGGAATAGTTAAGTATAACTTGGTCTAGTATAGGGTTAGGTAAAGTGTGTTTATTTACTATGTACATTTGTAACTTACAATCCGACAGTCACAATATGTAGTGATCCGACGATTCATTCTCTCCTCGGTATTACCAACACTTGATCCGTGGCTTACCACCCGATTGGTCCATGATTTCTATTTAAAGTGCATGGAGGGTCATTTGTAGGTTAATGGTTCACGAGAGAAGCTTATGTAAATTTTCATTCTTTTATTAATAAATTGCCTGAAGTGGCCGCGTTGGCTCAGGCCGTGGACTGTTTCCCTCTTTGAGGGTTTTAACCACATCAAAATACTGGTGTATTAATCTGTGATCTGTTTGTGAGTGGTGTCCTTTGGTGTTCTGTCTGAGGAACTTACCTTGTAAATTCCTACAAGAGAATGAGCTAAGAAGGAGAGAGAGAGAAGAGAAGAAAAAATAGGAATAAGGGAAAGGCATGATGACAAAGAAAACTATGCCCATACAGGTTGAGGAGTTATAATAAGCAGCAGTTGAAGAAGAGGGTGAGAAGATGAAGGATCGAGAGCCTACTGAGTAGATTGAGCAAAGGACTGAAGTATTGAACATGGAGTTGGGACAGGAGAAACAGGACCAAGATACCAACCTCATTTAGAGAGCACCCAAGGTCGCCCCTTAGTCTCCACCACCTCCAGTATCAGAACGAGTCTCAAGCGAGCAAGGAGAGGTTATTCTCCTTGATGATGAATCAATGATGGATGCGTACAATCTATCATTTGACAAATTACAAGACAATATTATACAAGCGTGGAGAAAGCATTTCCCAGAGGATCACACGTCACCCGCATTTATGAAGGAAAGAGTGATAGTGTGAGATGTTAGAAATCATCCAGTTACCATGGTCAATGCCTCTATGGCTTATGCAGGAGACACGAGCTCAAATGTCAAGTTCCGGTTAGTAGAGAATGAGAAGATGGCAATGAACTTTCAAGTGGCTAGGCAGAAGGTAGAAAAATATGTAGTTTCTGCAATGATAGAGATGGGGAAGGTGATACTTGTTGAATTATCAACTCTAGAGGCCACCATGTAGAAACTCTATGATAGGTTTGCTACCATGCATAAGGCGATTGTCCATCTATATGGTTTTTAGTAGTGAAGCAGAAAGGTTGTCCAAACTCTCCAAGACATACATGTGTTGATATCACTTATGTGCAATAATGGACAATGATGTACAAGGGAGCCATGCTTTACTTACATAATATGATGAATCCATAGGCAGATCTAGACAAAGAAAGTAGCCAGATATTGATCTAGAACTATGAGCATCTCACCCCGTTCATCAGCAACATACATGATTCATATGCACGGTTGTATAAGAGTTTGGAAGTCATGATAAGAATGCACATGATCTTGTCAGTTAGTTCCCTCACTGAAGCTAAGCATAAGAGCCAAGTTCGGTTAGAGGTAGAAAGGTACATTGAGAAGCTAAGGTAAGAGGCCACCTGTGATGACTTGGAGTTGAGAACAGAAAACATGTAGAAGTACATTGGTGGTCCTATTATGGTAAAGACCATGATGCACATGCTTTTGGATGAGTTGGAAAAAGGTTCCAAGACCATATACCCAGAAGCTGTGAAGGTAAGAGTCCTCTACCAGAAAGACACCATCAAGTAGTTTGTGGACACCATAGCACAATACCAAGTCTGGTATCAGTACGTCACCGAGAAGCATTAAGTGGAGGTTTCCAAGTTGGTCTTTCCCCAAACTTTTGATTCATAGTGTTTTGTCTTGTTAGGTTGTCTCTAGCCTATTTTGTCTCACATAGGTACATGTGGAAAATGTATATTAATGGTAAATATGTTGTAAGTGAAATTCCAAGTATCACTAGTGGAATGTGAACAATCACTATGTAATGTAATGAGTTATTTGTAAAGAAATTGAAGAGTCATGAAGGTAGTCAAAGAGTCAGAAAGGGAAATGTCAAGGGTCACCCCACCCTTTGTTATAAATAGAGCATCATAACTCATAGAATAGGTTTAGGAGCCATGCTTTTGGCTAGGCTTAGGCTTAGAGAAGGCTTGGGAGTATTGTGACGAGCCTTGGCTTCCACACAACATAGAATGAGTATACTTCATGGAGGAGTAGGAGTTATTGATTGCAATGTTCCATTATTGGGGCTAGTGGTTATCAATAGTGTATTTATGGATGGAAATTTCACTTATAATAATAATGACTGAGCCAACACACTTTGATGCACATGTTTTTATTGTAGTTGGACTATTTTGGTTGCTTTAGAAATGTATGTTGTTTAAATTACACATTTTATTATGAACTACTTTGTGTGAAATTATATGAATCTTGTTGAATGTGTGTTGGTTGATTAACCTGTCACTTTGGTTTGTGGAATATTCTGCATTCCATCTTGTGATGTCATTTTGCTCGTGTCTTCATTTCAAGCTGCGTACTATTATAGGCTTCTAAGGGACACACTTCGTTTCCCCTCCCTATGTTATAACCCTCACGCATCTCACTTGACTCGCGGCAAGGTCACACACTTTCTTCCAACCAAATTCATCATACTTATCTCCATGCGCTACCACAGTCAAGCCACTACATTACGACCCACTACAAGGACTCTTACTGCAAACAGTCTGAGTTCTTGTTGGGACTTCTAACCAGGGAGATCCCCTTGAATGTTAGTGGGTGCAACACCATCAATACCTTCCTATAAAATGCAAGTTTTCTCTCTATTTGCAATTTATCAAGATTGCACAGAGCACATCATAAAGAGCGTACGTAGTAAAGAGAACACTTTTCACTCTATTTATGATTTTTGAAGATCATAAAAATCACATGAAAAATACCATACACAAACCAAAAGGAGTGAAATACTTGAAAAAAAAAACTAAGAACCAAAACATGAACTCTCTAAAAAATATTAAAATGGTGTCTTCGAGTTGTATACCTCTAAATCTGTTGAAACAGATAAAACCTTGGAAAACATGCACTTTTTTTATGAAACAAAAGGAGTGATTAACTAAAATATTTTTTTTAATCATAATATAATAGTCGATTTAATCCAAAAATGTATAAAAATAGTATATTTCATTAATGCAGTGACACAGGCTGAAGATCTTAATCAACAATGGGAGGAACTCTTCAAACACGGTTTGGGACATTGTTCATGAAAACCAAATATTCCATATAGAATGAACACCTTTAGTAACCACTCACATAACTTGATATGATATTATATATAGGTATTTTTATCTGGATTAAACCATGTAAGAGGGAAACACTGCACAAACCCATCCAATGTGGACACTTCAGGAAATTTTATAAAAGAAAAAGAAAAATTGTTCATAAAATAGTTTCTTACAATCAATCATTGGCAATGAGCATCCATGTTCTTTAAATAGATATCAAGGTCCAATAAGGTGCTAAGCTGTATATCAATATTCATTAGTATCAATAATAATATGAGTCATTGGATCATTTTATGTCTAGAGCATACCATGCCACTCTCATTACAATGTAATTAATGCATACTAAATAGGCAAACAAACAAATATATACTTTATTAAAGGTCCATTAGACTAATTTAAACATAACTGTCTCCTAAGTGTCTAAATATCTTAAGAAAAGCATGCTTAATGGATTTTCAAGAAATTTTGCATTCATTATCATATGAATAATAATTTTTTAGATTATTATTTCTGTGTGAGACCTCAATGGAGAAATTATTAATGTATGTAGAAAGGGTTGTAATTATGATATATACATTTAATTTTGTTCTTATAATCTAGGAGGTGTACAATCTTATTGAAATCATTCAAGAAGAAATCAACTCTAATTTTATCAAAAATTAGGTGTCCTTTATTATTAACATCTTCATTCATGGGAATTTTGTGCATATAAAAGTTTAGAGTTAGGGCTATAGATATATGATTGAAATCAATTTCATGTTCATTTGAGAGGACAAAATTTACAATTTCTTTTGAAACATAGATATCAATTTTCATATAATTCATGAAACTACTACTAAGCCCATGAATATAATTTACTTGGTTGGATTTGTCCACCACATTACACCATTGCAAATTATTATGCCTTGAGAAATACAAAACTTTACTAGCTTGATACCAAACAAATTGTCAATCACGTCCTCACATTTTCTTCTATATCTACTACCTAAGATAAGGTAATCATCTAGACATAAATGATTACGGTTGGAATCATTCATTAGAAGAATAACATCATGAGTTGTAATTGTAGCATTAAAGTATCCTAGCAACATGATATTTCTTTCATTCATCATATTGTGAATAACTTGTTCTAGGGTATTATAGGGTATTATGGGTGGGAATTTTTATATAGATTGCTTTTTGTATAGGAAGTAGAATTAAAAGACACTAAATAGAAATTTTCTTTACAAATTCTCTTAGAATTGATGTTTGATATTTCTATTCAAACATATTAATTGAGAGGGTCTATCTTATGAAGTTACATGTGAGGAGAAATATTAATTTTTATATAATAGGATAGACCTTCAATCCCTATGTGACAGGATTTATTGTTCCATGCAAAAGACAATATAAATCCTTCTATGCGATGGACCTTAGACTCATCTTTTTCACATGATTCAACTAGAAAAATAATATCAACTTCACATGGAATCCAACTTGAAATAGGACCTTTATACCATAGAAAGCCACAACAATTTGAAAAAGGATCAAGATTGAAAATTCCTATTTATTATTATTATTTTGGTTTCTCTCCATAGTAATAGTTTTTCTATTTCTGATAATTGGTGATTTTCCTTCATTTCTAGCTTCATTTGTTCTTTGAATTTCCTTCCTTAACATAGTATGTTTTGGTTAATTGAGGTCCTCATATATAAAGATTCTTATCCCTTTTAATCATGGAAATTTATTAGGTATGTCATATTTATGGTCATTACAATTTCCTCTTACACAAATCAACCTATCTTTATGTTATATTATTTTTCAGCCCTTTTTCTTCTGTGAGATAAGTTGTTTCAATTCGTCACCTTTTTTATTAGTTCTTCTTTTACTATTGGTAGTGTTTCCTCATCTTTATGCTCTTTTATATAAACAATTATGATATTCAAATCTCTTTTATTATGCACATGATCCAACTCAATTAGATTATTTATTTCCTCTTTGATAGGTTTGATTTATAATTTATTACTTAGTGTCAAATTATAATTTAATATATTTTCTAATTCTTTGATCTTATGTAGTGAACTGCACTTTTATTTTCTAACTCTATATTTTGCAACAAAGTCTTGAACCCTAATTTTTTTTCTTTATCTTATCTTTAACAACTTAAATTTGTTATGAAACATTTCCTCTAAATCTATTTGGGAGCTTTACTTCTCTTTCTTCCTCTCCTTTTTAATGTTTCTATTAATCATAAATACTATCAGAGTGACTTAGTTAGACCTCTACTTACAAAGTTCATATTTTAGATATCTGTTGAATTGGTTAGAGTTGATTGATATTTATATCTATATATATATATATATATATTATAATATATATATATATATATTATATATATATATATTATCCGTTTTAACTCTCGATAAACACTTATCGGAAATTCATTTAAACATGTTATTCAAATTTACCACCAAAATAAAACCTGAAGAAAGGCGTTTCATGAAAATTTATATTATAGAGAGTCCTAATAGAAATATATATTTCAAAATTTTTAAATAAAATATAATTTGTGAATGAGTGACTTTCAAACTAGTTTCGGAGTTGATTTTAAATTTTAGAATATCATATACACAAAATTTTGGTGATTCGTGAAAGTAAACAATTTTGAAGAATTTCAATGGGCATCCTATGTTTTATAATATACAAACTCCGTGATCTTTTTATCACACATTTAAAAAACGGAAACAACACAACACATCGTTTCTCACAAGTTTAATTAAAAATTTCCTAAATTATTTCTAAACAAGATTAATAAAAGCAGCATAGTGTGGTTTTTTTTATTAGAGGCCGTATTTAATTGATTAAAGGTCGTGTGGAATAGCTATAGCTCAATTGATTTATTGGGCCACTTATAGGGTTAAGTTTTTCTTTTTTAATTTAATATTTTTGACTATTTATTTTTTAATTCTCTCAAAAGTGAAAGAGATTAATGATCTTACCATTCATTTTCGGTCACTCAAATTAAAGTAGTATTTAGATGGATGTGTAAAGAAACACCGAATGCGTTAAATGGAGCGGGAGGGATATACATGTGTGAGGGATATTTGACAGTGTTTTAGATTTAAACAGGAATGCAACAATTTATAGATATAATCATAAAAACAGAGATGCAACAGAAAGATACTTCATTTCATTAAATGAAAAATATTGAACTAGGTTTACAGAAAGAATAGAAATAAAATAGCTCAGGTGATGGTATCTTATCTCTGATAAGGGATGTGGCGGCTACATGCTTCTGAACTAAGTTACAATGAGGCACAACGTCCTTTTTATTATTGAACAATAAGAGAAAACCCTGAACAACCAAAACACCAACCCGAAGAGTTGTAACACCAAGAGTTTATGGGCCTCGTTGGGGTTAGTTGGGTAGCCAACTTCTCGAGGTTGAAACTTGGTGATATTATCTCCATTTAACGTGTACAATACATCGTTGGAATGATCTCTATGAGGACTACAATTGTCAACATGGTTATTATAGAAATCATCATTTTGCCCAAAAACTGTCGTTTAGGGCCTCAAAATGGCTCCAGAAGTTCAAGACCCGAGAAACTGCCAAACAAAGTAAATTGTGCTACAATTAAGGAAACAAAGGAAACCGACTAGGGGGTCTATCTGGAATAGGTGGGTGGCCACCAATATCCACCTGGATCATTCCTCCTCCCTTAGGAAGCAATGGTCCCCATTACATGCAGAGCCTTCATAAGGTGAGGAAATTTCTGTTGAACTTGGTCCATGGTGAGCTATTTTGCAGTCTCTGATGTGTCCAGTAATGGTGGGAAGCATGGTCGAGGGTGGTCCACATTGAACACTGGGTGCAAGTCAAAGAATTGAGGAATGTTGTGCTCCGAAGCATTGTTTCCCACATCCTTGGTAATGGTGTAAGGACCATATCGGAGTGGTCTGAGTTTCCAATGGGCTCTTGTAAGGCATTTTTTTCGCAAATGCAACCAAACTTTGTCACCCTCTTGAAACTTGTGTGGCACCTAATGTTGATCATGTTGCTGCTTGTACTTACCATTTTCCACAATAAAAGCGACAATATATCGGCCTGTTGGGTAGAGGTGTTCCGAGAGTCATATCGAATGAATGCTTGACTTAATAGTGCAACGGTACCCCTGTGGATGAGGAGAAAATGTCCTTGTATTCTTTCATGACCGTATCCACCTACTTCTGTTGCATGGAAGAAGCCTTCTCGAGGGCTAGGGATGTGGCTATGATCTTCCTCTTACTTTGAGAGTGAACCAGAAAGAAAATAAATTTCCTGGTCTGGGAGATGATGTTATTGAATTTCTTGGTAGAGATCAAAGAGGTGACAGTAGGTGGGGCTACCTTTGGTGTCCTGTATAACGTATAACCCAAAGAAATAATCACAAAGCGAGGTCTAGACTCATATACAACATGTCACTTCGACAAGTATGGTTGTCCTAAAAATACATCATAAATGTTGAGAGGATTAACACCATACAATACCTCATCCGTGAGGGGCTTGATGCTATAGGGAAGGTGACGCTATTGGCTGACTCAAAGATCTCGTTTTTGGTGAAGCCACCTGATGTTGTACGGCTTCGAGTGTGGTATGGTCAGTACGCCCAACCGCTTAATGACCTCTGCTACAATGAGGTTCTTTTTACTGCCACTATCAATAATGAATTGCAAGGGCAAACCCTTCACCCACATCTGTGAGTGGAAAAGGAGTTCCCCATCCTCTGAATCATCAGGCTCATTATTTTATATCTTGGTGGTGGCAACCGTGGCGCTAGGCTCCACATCAATAATTTTCTTCCCTTTGTCATTCCTTTTGTTGGGTTTTGACTCAAGGTTGGAACATGCATATGATTTTGAAGCCTTCAACTTGGCCACCAACAACTGCTTGGTCTAAAACTCACTTGTGTTGTGAGTGGGGTTCTTATGGAACTCACACCACTTTCCTGTGTCCTTCTCTGACTTCATGGTGGTGTTCCTTTCTTGTAGCTTTGATAGGTTGTCTTTGGTCACCCCGCCTTGGATTTGTCTTTTTTCCTTCGGATTCATAGATCCAAAGTCTCGCCTCTTTTGTTTAAACTTCTGCTTGATCTTGATAGTGTATCGGTGTGCCATGTCAAGCGAAGAGATGTCCAAGAGCTCCATCTTGTCTTGGATGTACCTATGTAGGCATTTGCAGTATTTGAGTACCAAACGCCACTCTGAATACTTGATACCGAAATTTGTTAGAAGGGTATGAAAAATATTGGTAAACTCTGACACATCTTGGTCCCTTCCCTGTTGCAACGTGGTCGACTTTATGTATTTATCCTCATAACTTCCGACAGTGTAGTACTGCTCCTTGATGGCATCCCAAAATGAATTCCAAGTGCATGTGACTGAAGATAGTGAGGTCGTACTTTCGTCCTTCTACTCGCAGTAGGCTTCCCACTAGTCCTTGACATGGGGGGCAAGTTTGAGAAGTGAAAAAGTGATATTTTCCTAGCTGTTAAAATCATGTACAAAAAAATATCCTTCTAGCATATTTAACCATTTATCTACAATATCCGCATCTATCTGACCCTCAAATATTGGAATGTCAAAATTAACTTGTACCTTAAAGGGTGTGGCGCTTCAAGAGTAGTCGCTAAAAGTAGATGCATTGCCCATGGGTAGCCACTGAAGGATCTGGGCAAAGTTTTCCATCATCGCATTCCTTTGTCACTTG
The DNA here is from genome assembly GCA_000404065.3 of Pinus taeda. NCBI lineage: Eukaryota > Viridiplantae > Streptophyta > Pinopsida > Pinales > Pinaceae > Pinus > Pinus taeda. The sequence continues at coordinate 63,101 of APFE031393806.1, read as the reverse complement.
AGGGCTTCTTCGAGCAAGACTTTGATAGGATCCCTTGGCCCCTCATCTTTCTTTACATCTGTCATGGGAGGTCGTCGTGATTTGCGAAGCTGATCTTGCAAAGGTTCAACCAGATTGATCCCTAACTCCTTATATCTCGACCTTGTTGGGGATATGTAAAGAAAATCATAGAAAGAGCAGATTGCTCTAATATCACTGATCTAGATTTAAATAAGAATGTAACAACTTACAGATATAATCATAAACATAGAGATGTAGCAGAAAAACACTTCATTTCAGTAATAGAAAAATACTAAACTATTCTTACAAACATAATGGAAATAATATATCTCAAATGATGGTATCTTATCTCTGAGAAGAGATGTGGTGGCTACATGCTTCTGAAATGAGTTACAATGAGGCTCAAGGTCCTGTTTATTATTGAAGAATAAGAGAAAACCCTACACAACGAAAACCCTAACCCGGGGAGATGTAACACCAAGAGTTTATGGGCCCCATTGGGGTTACTTAGGTAGCCAACTTCCCAAGGTCGTAACTTGGTCATATTATCTTTGTTTGACATGTACAAAACCTCTTTGGAAAGATCTCTCCGACGACTACATCTGTCAACATAATTGTTATAGAAATTGTCATTTTTCCCAAAAAAACATTGTTTAGGACTTCAAAATGGCTCTGGAATTTCAGGACCCAAAAAAATACAAAAAATAGTAAATTGTGCTACAATTAAGGAAACATATGAAACTGATTAGAGGGTCTAGGTGGAATAGGTGGGTGGCCACCAATATCCATGTGGATCAGACAACAATGGTATGGTTTTCCCACGAAATAGAAGGACACAAGGTTAACCCCCGCACTGGTGGCTGGCCATGCGAATCCCTAGAAAACTCCACACTCGGTGGTTTGAGGGTGATTGCCTAGCTCGCAGAGGCCTATGATGGGCAACATCACGGACTTGATTGACTCACTATCGAGGCACTATTGAATTTTTGAACTCTATGGGGCATTTTCGTCTAGCAGGAGATATGATTACCCATTTGTTTAGAATTGGGTCATGTCTCATCTCTGAAGATCCAATTGTTGTTGCTAACCCTCCTTCCATTGTTTGGAGATTAGCTAAGATGCTTGCTCAGAATTAGTCCTTGAAAACAAACACATAAAAAAGTAGAGGATTGGGTTCTTTCAGCATTGCTATTTGGGAAAATATCATAAAAAACACATCGAGTCACAAATTTCAAGACGAGAAATCATCCTTTCTCACTGAAGTTAGAAATATAAACTCACTAAAATATGAGAATTCATTCCTTGTAATATTTTAGGTGCAGCAATGTGTCCATTAAACCATACAAGCCCAATATCGTTTATAAACCATAATTAAGTTCCATAGTGGATTCAGGCTATCAGAGATTTATAAACAAGAACCATCACAAAATTCTGGAGGTGAGGTGTGGACTTAATGTCTTAATACATGCCAGTTAAATTTCTTAGCAGATCCACTTATTAAATGGATATTAGAGTTTTTGGAAATTATCATCGTAAAAATACCAATAAATGGAAGTGGACCCAATCATATTATAAAGCTCAAGTAAATTCCAAATCGGGTCTAGCTTATCGAAGTATACAACTTGTGGAATTATTAAAAATCCTGATATGATGAGCAGACGTTATATGGATCATAAAGCATATTTAAATTCTATAGCGGCTCCGGGGGTTCAACCAACTATATCAAAAAAGTTATGATGGGAGAACTTACGATATATAACACGATATAATGTGGGCATCGAAGGTTGTGAGTATAATGATATCAGAGTTTTTCGAGACATGACGTATATAATGTAGTACATAAGCCAACAGTCTGGTGGGTCAGTTTCAAAAACCAAAATGTCTATATCTGAAAGCATAATAATGGCATGATCTAATAAAACTATAGTAGAATTTCGTGGATCCACTGCAATCGTTGGCACCATGAGTTATCTCACATAGGCCTAGTTACATGTGAAGTTCTTCACTGGACCAGTGCCTGAATTCAAGTCAGTGAGTCTATTTGACTTATAGCTCCAAGAGAACATGCTTACAGGACCAGTGCTTGAGTCACTTCTTTCCTTCGCCTCATTGAACATTAGCCTAAGAAACAATGAGCTACAAGAGCCTTACCCAAATTTCAAAACCAAAACCAAGTGCAACACAACTGGCAACAATTTCTACATGTTCGTTCCTGGTACCCCTTGCAATGCCAGAGTAAATGCCCTATTGGCCTTCGTGGAGGGCATCGAGTACCCATACGTAATCGCCAAAGCATGGAAAATAAACGATCCGTGTTCCCAGTGGCTCCATATGACTTGCGTCAGGGGCAATGTAAGCATGCTCAATATCCTAGACCACCATCTCTTCGACACTATATCTCCGACATTGTCGAGCCTTACGTCACTCACGTAGATCATTCTTAGGGGAAAAAACCTCACAGGTTTGATTCCCTCCAACCTTACCTAGTTTTTGAGTTTAAAGAACATGGATGTAATAAAAAATACGCTACTAGGTGAAATCCCCAAGTTTGCCTCTAGCGTGTTGGTTCTCCCTCCACCACTCCACATAAAACTTCCTGACATGAGTTGCTTTAATGAATTTTTCTATAATTTTTTAAATCCCACAATGATGCTGAAAGGTGACCCATTTAGTGAGAGTACTATAAAAAAAATTCAAGAATCACAATGGCAATTGGAAAATTTGTTATTATGTTTAATGGAAAAGTTGACCTTTGTGGTGGATAACAACTACTCTATTTAACACACAAAACCTTCTTGGCTTGATTGGAAAGTCGAATACCTAAAGCTTGCTAGTCTTTGAAACAAAAGGTTATATTTTTTATCTTGCAACTATTTTGATAACTAGATTAAACATTCACAAAAAGGGAGAAATATATTCATTGTTCTTAGATGAAAACACCAATGCATCCCGAGATTAATGCGATGATAGAGGTAAGACTCTCTGTTTGTAAATTTATTATACTTTTCATTCAAATGTATAAGAAAGAACCAAAATGATTATAAAGGAAGCTTAATGTAAATATTATAATTGTACCTAGCAGCAGAAGACAAAAATTGAAACAAAGAACCATATAAGGAAACTAGACATACAGACCAGGATTGAAAGCTTGTTGCAGTAAAGTGAGACATGAAGAAGCTAATGCAAACCAAATAACATATCTGAAATCATCTTACAAAATTGTAGTCTTGGTGTGGCAAACAATGGTGATAGACTCATTGTCGAATGCATTTAAGAAACATCATTTATAAATCAATTGGATTTGACTCCCAGTTTGCTCAAGGCCACCAGATCTAGTCCATGGCACCTGTTTATGAGATGAAAGGTGAAGAAGAACAACCAGACTCGGGGATACATTGTGAATACATTCTTGGAGATGGAACTAGAGATTCTCGAATACATGGAGAGAACAATGGGAAGCCACACATGAGAATGAGATTGCGCCACATGACTCATAAACCTACTCTGCAAGAAAATTTAGTATGCTCTCCATCTGACCCTTGCTGAGTGTCTGTCTTGGTGATGACCCCTTCCCTCCTGGCAAGTTGAGCTTCTTCACACATTCCTCATGGAGACTTGAGCCTCTTCACACTATCCTGTAGCATTTCCATGGCACCCACTGAAATCCTCTTTGTAAATGACAAGCTTTATGGAGCAAAACCAACATGAGGGCCACTAGGAGTGGAGGAATCTATCATTGTTAAAGGTAAGGGCTAGCAGCAACGAGACGTTGAACGACAGGAATGCCAGCAGTGGTGGAGGTGGAGGCAGCTTAGGGAGCAAAGCCTAGATAACAAGGGTTGTTATCGACATCATGGCTCTAGTACTCATTGTGGGGTTGTGCTACTGCTATGCATTGAGGAAGCATCAAAGGTCAGCTTGCATTTAGAGCCCCACAACTATGGTGATTAATCTGCATCATCGTGGCGCATTGGATTCTTCAGATCAAGAACTCCTGAAAATATCAATTAGACCTTCAATATCAGACGTTGTTCCCTACATCAACCATAGTGGCCCGAGCGACAGTCATATTGTCAAGCCACTAGGCAGCATGACAATATCAATCTAGGTACTCTGCAAGGTAACTGACAATTTCAGCGAGGGGATCATATTGGGTGAGGTGGGTTCAGGGTGATATATAAGTGAGGGGAACATATTGGGGTGAGGTGGGTTTAGGGTGATATATAAGGGGGAGCTGCATGACAGCACCAAGATTGCCGTGAGGTAGATGGAGGTAGCAAAGGTGAGTAGTAAGGGGCTAAGTGAGTTCCAGGAAAATATCATGGCTAGGAAGGATCGAAGGCGGGCAATGATGGGGAAGGATCACAGGAAGGATCAAAATTCTCACTACTTGTAGAGACAAAGGGAGGAGAAAGTGAATCTAGGAATATGACGTTAAGGCCGACAAATCTATGAACAATGTCGTGAGACAAAACCTCACCATAAAAAATACTTCGGCTTAATTATTTATTATGTTAGGTCCCTATACTATGAGTGTAACCCCTTATTGTTATTATTGCAACCCTCTTATTATATTGTTGTGCCCATGTAGTCCTTGTATTGTTACTATTGTGCCCCATAGAAGCCCACTATTTTTATTGTTATGCCCTTAGATTATTATTGTTATGTCAACTCTTATTATATTATGACCCCTTAGACTCCTATATATAGAAAGGAGGTATTGTCATTTGTATCATCCAAGAATTGTTCATTAGTTTAATGTAAATGAGGTTTCCCCCTCAAAGAGGCTAATTTCTAAGACGTTGGTCTATCTTTTCTATCTTTTTGTGAGTTGGTTTCATAACACTTGGTATCAGAGCTTTGGATTCTAGGTTTTCATTGCCCCAAGCAGGCCTTCATGGAAGTTTCACTAAAACCTTTTCTTTTGCAATGTTTCAGAAGATGAAAAAAACTAGTTTGAGACGAAATCGTTCTGAATGTAGGTTTTGAATTTTAGATATTGTCTTGCTATATTTTCAGAGATATGATCCAAGGAAGTTAGGGTTTTTTCAGGCTCCATAATTCCATCTCAAATAGGTCATCGTGGAATTTTCGCTATAATTTTCTTTCTATGATGCTTTAGATTCTACAATTAAAACCCATTTGAGCAGAAATTGTAGTGAAGCATGAGCCCGAATGTCAAAGTTTTCTTTGCTATATTTTTTGAGATATAGTCCAACACATTTAGGGTTTATGCAGGCCCCGAATTACATCCCAAACAGGTGACGTTGGGAAAATCATCATAACTCTCTCTCGGGGCATCTAATTCAAATTTCGTAAAACATGACAAAACTTATGGACTTTAGTTTGTTGGGTATCTATTTTAGAACCTAAGGTTGAAACAATGACATGTGGCACATCGTACAAGTTTGCTCTATTGAACAAGTCTATAATTAGGTCATTGCAGGAGATTGGTTATAACGATTTCTTCGGGAATATAACTGTGATCAGGCTTGTGGGGTTAGAAAGAGGACTCAGAGTGCTATTGCAGGTCGATATTTCAGAACTTAAAGGTCCAAAATTACAGAGTTACAGTCCTCTCAAGATCGAACTCCTAAAATCAAGAAAATGTGATATGAGGAAGGTTGATGGCAAAGATCCGGTAAATTGGATACTACAGATGGAGCAATATTTTGATCTACATGAGGTGCAGTTGTTACAAAAGGTACGTATTGAATCTTTATATTTACAACTGAATCCACTTTTATAGTATAAAGGGCTTTGTTCTCTTAAACCACTTTTCACGTGGTTAATTTTCACAGAGGAAATGATAACACATTATTAGGGTACAAAGAGAAAGACCTTCTTTATCCAATTGATAAATCTCAAACAAAAGGGTTCAATAGTAGAGCACATTGAGGACTTTCAAAAATTGAACATAAGTGTACATGATATTCTAGAGAAGCAGAGGATTGATGTCTTTATACGGACTTTAAAAGATAACATCCAATATGAGGTTCACCTTTCAGAACCTGATTCATTAGAGAAGGTATACAGGTTGGCAAGAAAAGTAGAAAGAAAAATTATGGCAACGACAAAGTTTACCCCTCACAACTATAAAGATGGAAGTGTTGTTTCTCCTAGCCTTCCACAACCTATAAGGTTGACACCACAACAATTGGAAGAAAAAAGAAAAAAATGGCTCTCTTACAATTGTGATAGCAAATACATTAAACGTCATAATTGTGCTGAGAATAAATTATTTTACATATATTTTGAAGAGGAAGAAAAGGATCAAGAAACATCAAAAGAAGAGGATATACACTGAGAATCAATCCTAGAGAAAGAACAAATGAATCTGACCATATCTTGTATTGCATTGGCAAGAATTACCACTCCCCAAACTGTCAAGATAGAAGGATATATCAAGAATAAGAAGGTTCAAGTAGTGAAATATCAGGAAGAAAAGGATCAAGAAACGTCAAGAGAAAAAAGATACTCATTAGGAACCAACGCTAGAGAAAGAAGAGATGAATTTGACCATATCTTGTAATGCATTGGCCAGATTTACGACTCCTCAAACTATAAATATAGAAGGAAATATCAAGAAGAAAAAGGTAATGGTGTTGATTGATTCAAGTAGTACCCATAATTTTATTCATTGTAAGATAGCCAATGAATTGAATTGCTTCCTATATCTAGCACCAAAGTGTCAAGTGATGGTTGCAAGTGGTGGAACCACAAATTTCTCTAGAAAGTACCATAATATCAAGCTATCCACGAAAGAATATGTATTGCATAGCCCAATGCTTTCCATTCCAATGAGTGGTGTTGATGTTGTATTAGGAGTCCAATGGCTACAATCCTTGGGTACAATAGCTTTTAATCTTCAAGAACTTTTCATGAAATTTTTTTCAGAAGGAAAGGAAGTTTAAGTAAGGGGTATTGCATGGAAATTGGGAAAGATAAAAAGCTCTAATAGAATGACAAAGCTTCTAAAGAAAGAACAACGAGGCGTAATTGCACAATTATGCTCACTAGAGTTTCTCATATCGAAATCATATATTTCTTCAGATCTGTGAAAAGTATCGGACAATCATTCCAAGGTATTTGAGACTCCCAAAGGCCTTCCACCTATTCGTGATCCTGATTATTCTATTCATTTGATTCCAGGAAGTGTTCCTCCAAACATCAGACCTTACCTAATGGGAAGACACTTAAAGGTAAAAATGGATCATGATAGTCTTAAATAATTTTTAGAAGAAAGATTATCTTGAGAAGAAAAACAAAAATGGTTCATAAAGATGTTGGGTTATGACATTGAAATCATCTACAAAAAGGGGAGAAAAATGTTGTTGCAAATGCACTCTCAAGAAAGGATGAGGATGTGGAAGCATTTTTTTGTGCCATTTCTATTATCCAACTAGATTGGATAAATGAAGCAAAGGATGAATGGAACGATGAGGAAGAAATGTGGGCACTTATTCAAAAGTTGCAAAAAATTCCAGTTCAAACAATATTGTGAGAACTTGATGAAGAAAAAATCATATTGCAACCCAAAGCAGTCACAAAAACAAGAAATTGATAGTTATGAAATCGATCAATTTTAGAATATCTCATTAAGTAGAAGAACTTACCCACTAAAAATTCCAAATGGGAGGAAGAGAATTTTATACCGAAGCATCCATAACTTCTCAAGAGTTGAGGACAACAATTTTTGAAGGAGAGGGGCATGTTAGGTCCTTATACTACAAGTATAACCCCCTATTGTTATTAGCGCAACCCCCTTATTATATTGTTGTGCCCATGTATTCCCCATATTGTTACTATTGTGCCCCATAGAAGCCCACTATTGTTATTGTTGTGCCCTTACATTATTATTGTTATGTTGACTCTAATTATATTATGATCCCTTAGACTCTTATGTATAGAAAGAAGGTATTTTGATTTGTATCATCCAAGAATTGTCCATTTCTGTAACGTAAAGGAGGTTAGGCGTTGGTCTATCTTTTCTATTTTTTATTGAGTTGGTTTTGTAACATATTATTATTAGTAATAACAAGTACTATTTTAATGCATAGACTGAAGCATTTCTTCTTCACCTATTTTAATAATTCAAAATTTTGTTGCTATTAGTGCGGAGAAGTGTTGAGATGAGAACTTGTGTGGATGAGTTGTCCGAAGTTTGAGGTGCAAAGAAGAAGTCGTGCGGAGGAGATAAGTTGTGCCTAAGAGTTGTGAGTTACGAAACTACAAATATTGGTAATTTGCATTTGTTAATTATTAGATACACCAGTGATGTTTCCAATGAGCATAAAGTTTGTATTTGCAAAGGGTAACTCCAATTGCGCAAAATCGCTTGTAGCTAGAGTCTATGAGGTTCGATTCTCGTAGCCATCACTCATAGCTTATGTAATATTGATGACAAAAGGTGCTAGGATTTTAATTCATTGTAAAAGTCATATGTTAAAGGGACTTCCAGTGGACACCGCTATGGCAGATCGCCATTAAAAATAAATAGAAAGGATGTTTCACATGCCACTAATCCTTTCCCATGGATGAGGATTGAATCGATCTGGATCATTATGAACACTGCAAATCTCCAGAACATATACCTACATATCTGACTAGATATGTTGAACTTGATGGAAAATTTGAATATAAATATTTGTTTTTTCCAACCAGTGGCCTAATGGCAGCTTCGAAGATTGCAAAATCTATTTTTATGTCTCAAATGGTAGTTTCGGAGATTGAAAAATCTTCCAATTAGTTGTATCATGTTATTATTTTATGATTCACTTCTCGTAATGTAGAACGTTTTGAAGATTCCACTTCGACAAATAGAGGTGGTCCATCTTCTAAAAATTGATGTCAACTACAACTCCTCTACTATGATTCTGCTCAATTCTCTCCGCGGTTCAAACCGATGGCCATTGCACCACCATCACTACACCATTTGTAATTATTTGATTTTTATCGGTGACAGTAGGACCGACAACTCCGGTTAAGGTCTCTCCCGTCTTCCCATAGATCGAGCTCCAATGGATACGTATGGGAACATAATTGCTTGATTTTATTAGTAAGCTTTAAGTTGGTTTGTTTTGTTTTTTGAGTGGAGGTTTTCTAATAGGAAATGAAGGGTTATAAAGTCATTCAAGTTCCATGTGTATGTCTTTTAAGTGCTTTTATGTACTTTAAATTTTAGCAGAGCTCGGAGATCCGACCTATGAGGTTTAAATTTTTATGCCGTAAGGTGTTTCCTTTAAAATCAATTTCCCTAGCTACCCCCGTGTCCTATTGTTGACCGTAGATTTGTGGTGTTAGACGATTGAATGAATTGTGATAGTTGATCCAACACTGATCCAAAACTGAATGAGGAAGCGGGATAGATGCACAGTGATATTCCTCACGGAGTGACAACTTCCAGTGAAAGAGACCGCAACGGGGCACTCACAGAGTGGGGCACTCACAGAGTCAGAACCGATCAAAATACCGCCGCCGCCAAAGCTTCCCTAGGAGGGTTGCTTGAAAGATTCCCTAGTCTCAAACGACTTATTATCCATGGTTTTGTCTCCGAGACAAAGATTCGGGATGAATGTGCAACTCTGGCAAGATTTACCTCTTCTATCGTGAGTCTTATGAGAAGGTTTATGCATGTTGATGAGCTGTTTGATTTTCAATGATACTTCTACAGTTTGTCTGGATTGATATTTGAACTGGACTCTTCAGTCCACTGGAGGAGCATTACGAGTATGAACACCAGCACTGGGTCGCACACAGCTCGATCCAGTAAAATCTTTCAAGAGAAGGATTTTTGGGGTATGTCAGAAATTATATATATTTGATTTTGTAGCATGTCTTTACTGTTGTGATGGTGGTTAGCCAAATTCATTGAAAGGGATTTTGTTAAAGTTGCAATTCCATCTAAACTGTTCTGGTTAGGATATTTTGGTTGGAGATCCCAGAAGATGGATAGGGAATTGAAAAAAAATTAGAGAGCCTTAGTAAAATTTAGGTGCAGTATTTATTGTTTGGTCTCATGTTGTACTGCTAAACATTGTGATCTGCAGTGAATTAAATTTGGATGCTTCCATTTCTTGCTTCAGTCTTTGATTATTGTAATCTCATTTCTTTTATCAATGCTAGTAAAGATTACTATCCAATAATGTTTACAATAACTGATATGATTTCCATGATTATGAAATTATCCAAGCACTAAATTGATTATTTTGTTTTAGCTTAAGATGAACATCCCTTTCCTAAATGGAAAGTTTTATTTCTCAACAATGTCTTTTGTTTGCAATGAGATATTACACCTTCTGGAACATTTGTTTTAAATTTACCCAAGCAATATTTTCTGTATGTTGTTCTGCCCTTCAGTTGCCATGCAAATAAACTAATCTTTGGACCTGAGTGTCTTCATCAACTATGGCCATTAAGGCCATGACAATGAAACAGATTTACTTGTAAGCTTTTGTTTTGGTTTTTTTCAAAGGAAACCAAAGGGATGCTTCTCCATATTTGTGGATGGCATCCCTAGTAAAGCCTGTCACTATAGACTAGTAGGACTTACCCAAAGGGATTTGGATCAGGAACCTACCTGCACAAATTAGCCAAATGCCCAGCAACATTGGCAACAACTGGTTGAGCTAATCCCTTGGGCTAACTGTAAGATTTTGTTATCAATATCTACCTTGAGATTGTTGCTCAGTTAAATTGAAATGTCACTGTCATAATATTAATACCGTTGTGTCACGTTTTGAAGGACTATTTTTTTTTTTTCTCGGTAAAGACTATTCTATTAAAATAAAAAAGGAAAAATATTTAGAAAGAGGTTTAAACCTTTGAGGGGGTAGTAACCAGCCCTCTGTCAAAAAAACTATTGCAGGTATCCCACTGCCTGACATTTACAAAAACACTGTTCTGTCTAATGACCATTACAAAAATGTTGTTCTGACTAATGACCATTACAAAATGTTGTTATGGCATATCCATTTAAAACTAAAAAAACCTGGAGACTAAAACAACCAAAAAGATTATCTTCCTGAAGAGAAATTGAACTCATGGCGAACTTAGTCCTGCGGAGGAGAGTCGGAATCCTTTGCGCTCGTTTGATTTACCCAGGTCACCATTACATTGTCCTCTACATCCATCGGGCTTTGACCTGGCGGGAGAACAAGATGGAGAATGTTTCCAGTGAAACGCACTGGCTCGTATTCGATTATGGGCTCTTGAGCAGACGGGGGCTGGCCTTCCATGCTCATCCTTTCAGAGGCATTGAGAACAGCCCCCGATGGGCTACCATGACTATCACTGTGCACGTGGGAGTGCGACAGATCCGTGGAAGGATTGTCTGAACTGACCTGCTCCTCTTCCTCCTCGAAAAGCACTGTCACTATGGCTGAAATAAGCGGCTTGTTAAGCCGACTTCTGAACTGAAAACGCGCGGAATGGAATGAACTGTTCAGAGACGGGCCAGAACTATCAGAGGGTGGAGAGGGGGGCGTAACAGAGGCCAAAGACAGGCCAGAATTGTCAGAGGGCGGAGAGGGGGGCTAAACAGAGGCCAAAGGATTGACATATTGCAGGACAAAACCTCCTCTACTGCGAGAAACACCCCTGGAGCCTGAATGGCTGCCGCATCTGGGGGTACCTTGTTGGCGAGGCATTGTCAAGAGAACTTGCTGGCATAGAAAACTGAGATACTGAGGATAGATGTGGGGTGGCCAATTGCAGGCTAATTGCCCTCGGTTCCAGGACCAGGCAACCCTCAAACAGAACAGGCAATTGACTGGATCTCCAACCCACAAAACCCAATCACTTCCAGAAGAGACCGGCGGTGCTAACATGGTGCGGACCAGAGAATCGAAACCAGGACACCAAACATTAACAGATGAAGCCACAATCGCGGACCAGACATAGACGTAGAGACCTAGAGTTATAGACCCAATTTCTTTGGCTCAAACAAAACTGAATCGACATACCTGACCTAGGTGGGCTTCCATATTCCTTTTGCCGCTCTGGAGCGCCAAGGAATGAACAACCTGCACCCAAACTCTGTACCTAATCCGCCTCGTTCCATATCATTTATGCTTGAACTGATAGCCGTCATTCTGCAATTAATTCGCTGCAGGCCGCCTTTACTCAGAGCGTTTAATGCCTGAGTTTCATCCATTGCGAACCTCTTTAATACGCTGGTTCGGATGCCAGCTGCCTCCCTTTCGTGACTCAACATTCAGACAAGTGTAAGTCACCCGCATCCGGGTACGTTTTGAAGGACTATTGATGACATTGTCAATTTAAAATTAATTGTCATGTTTGTGTGGTACACTGCATTATTCTTCTAGCAAAAAATGTACTTGAATTAAGCATATCTTATTATCGAACTTAGAATTTGTCTATAAAACATGCATTTTGTACCTTCGTCCCATCATAAGATACTTAATTTGTGATATTTTTTACGTAATACTACTTCAGCTCCTTTCTTTGTATAGAAGGCTATCAAAAATATTTTCTCAAAAGATTATTTAATAGTTCAGTACATCGAGAGTCTCAAGCTTCACAAAATATTCAAGAGTCCCAAACTTCACAAAATATTCAACTTGTAAGTTTTTACTGATGCAAGAATAGTTACATCTCCATGTAAACATCCTAAATCCAAAGCTCAACAATTTATCTAATTTTGTATTTATGAGAATCATTCTAAGCAAGCTTTAGCTTTTACTGTGGACTATTTCTTGGATACAGAATTATGGAATAATCATTTGTGTTTCTTTTACTAGTGTTCTTTATGAAATAATACATTTGATAGATCTTATTTGGAATACTGCAAAGCTGACCATCTATTTATTCGAGATATAACAATCATGAAGTAATGAAACTAGGACATTAACACCTTAGTGTTGCCTCTTATATAGGATGGGTGGATATTGTTGCATTCTTAACCTTGTATGCCCTGTGTTAGGTTGCTGGCTCTGGTGGTTATATCGATTATTACTGATGAACTGGAATTGTAAAATAAAATTGCTTTGTTTGATCCTCAATGTATGTAGGATAAAGCCTTTTATACTGGTATATTTCAGAGTGCATACCGAAAACAGTGATGGCGTTTTCAGTTAAAATGGACCTTTGCAAGAACATATGATTTAAAGCTGAATGTAATCAGATCAAGCTTTCTTCTCTTCTTTTTACACAACTTAGTTTGGCATGTTATATATACAAGTAAGAAACTTATATTCTAGAATGAAAAGCAGAGGATTCATATCTTAGTTGGAGAGTCAGAATTCCCCAATGTAAACAACTACAGATTCTTAGATCAAAATTTAGTTATGCTTTTGTTTCTGGAATTTGTATGCAGTCTTAGGTAATTCAAGCTAAAAAACCAACAACAGAAATAGTTGAACAATATAAATATTCATTCATAATACACTGGCATACTCCCAAAGAGGGGGGAAAGGAACACCAAATTGAATTTAAGTTGGTTATGTGGGAGAGATGTTTTTTAAATGGTTCATGAATAACTAAATGGATTATTTAGCAAGGTAATACTAATTCACCATTAAGTCGATCCCAAGTCCACAACAATCTTGTTACCTCGGAAACACCAAGGTCCCCATGACTTAATGTGTTACCCACCATTATTATACCAATCCTTATCCGCCATACCCAAAGACAAGTTATTTTGGTCAAAAAGGAAGAGAGCAATTAGGCGAGCATGGAGGAGAGCCATAGGGTGCGATTTCTCTTATTGATCTAGTTGAATCAAAATCATAAGCTTAATGATTTGGATATGGATCTATTCGCAGCAATTGAACTCATTGACCTAGAGTACCTGGCATTCTTTCTTTGATTGGCTTCATACCCATAACCATTAGCAGCACAGTCAGGTGTTGAGATGGCCCCAGAGCCTGTTTACCAAGAAGCAGTAGAAGCTAAGTTTACGAAGAAGTAGGAGCATTTGAGTCCATAGTTTTTCACCAGTACTTTATGCCTTTAGATAGTAAGAAATTGCTCCATTGATTTTCAAGTGCCACTCTCTTTTGTCATAGCCTCAATTTTGAACAATTATGGAGAGTGATCTCTACAGGAATTAATTATGCAGTGCATGGTCCGCAATGAATGCAATGTTGTATAATGTCATTGAGTTACACCAATCTATTATTATCCCATAGTTTTGGAATTATGAAACCAGTGATTAAAGAAATCTCAAATCCCATTGTTACTCCATGAAATATCAATGTTATACACTATAAAGGATGCTTGATTATGATAAATGATTGTCTTTTTAACAAGAAGAGACGACATTGAACATGCCTCTGTTAACAATTGCATTACAGTTGCCGATATTTGATCTTTCTGCAGTTTTGAGTCTCATCATCATTTATCAATAACAATAGAGACAGATATTCATCATGTAAGTATATATCACTCTGAATATTGCTCTTCAAACATTTTTTATCATATGTGAAGATGAGAGGGATCACTGTTAACATACTTGAGGGATGTTATTTGTAAGTATGATTTTTTTTTTCCCGGTGGGGTTTGGGGGGGGTGGGGGGGGGGTTTGTGTGAGAATCGAGTATAGTCTACAGGACGATGAGTTACATAGAAAATTGGAGGACCAAGCCCTGTTGGCAAGAATCAAGTGCATTACTCTCTTCCCATATGTCACCCCTGCGCTCACTCACAGATTTAATGGTTATATCCTCAGAAAACTCTAGGTACTCGAATTATGTTTGTCTCTACAATTCCTCACACGTTACATAAAAGTCTGTAGCCCTGAAAAGGAAATTATGAATTTACCTGTGCAATTTACAAAGACTAGCAACAATTGAAGCAAAATCCTTATCTAGGTTTCAGAATCAATAGTATAGTCAGCAGGATAACAAATTACATGCAAAATAAAAGTTGGGGTGGCTGGCAGAAATGTTTGCCCATCGATTTTCTCTTCTTCACTGTAAGATACTTGACCTTGCTTTTGTAGAACGAGGTTTAGAGTTTGCACATCCATTGGAAGAGTCTGAAACATCCCATGGATAACTTTTGAACTCTCTTGGATGTTAGAAACTTATATATTACGGAGCAATGGAACACATAAAATATAGCAGAAATATAAACACAGAAAATGCACAAAACAAGAGAGACACAGATATACGTGGTTCACCCAGTTTGGGCTACGTCCACCCGAAACAACCAGTCCTTCCTTTCTATTATCCAGCAAAATGAAGAGACACAACCTACAACAAATCTGCTGTAATATCCTGTGTCTTCTCTCACAGTCTCACCTCTATGTTTCTCGCTCACACATAATACACATCTATCTCACAGCCTCAAATACAATGCCCTCATACAAAGAGAGGGGTTTCCTTCTAGGGCAAAAAACCCTAAACTAAACATAAGTTCTACCGTCAGATCATTCGCCTAATGAACGACGCAGATTGACTAGAAATTACTATACTTTTACAAGGCAATTTTACAACTATTTTTAGCTTTGGGGGCACTGCCCTCAAAACCCCCCGCCAGGGGGGGCTCCCAAAGGTCGCAACCGCCCCCCCTGGACCCCCCCTGCAGCGAATATTTTATGGGCGGCGTTCCCGCCCCCATTTTGAACTGGGGTCCAATGTGGCGGTACTTTTGAATATAGAAGATAATCAGGCTCCACACCCAACACCTCTGATACCGTGTATACTTTCCCACTGTAGATCAACAAATTATGCAATATACTAAAGCAAAATACAAGATATACTTCTACAACAAACTTTGCGAAAGCTTATTCGAATATGAGCAAGATAAAATAGAACACATATAACTGAGAATGTGAAAGCAATCACACATGAACACAGAAGAATACTCTGGGGAGAGACTCAACCTAAAACCCCGATCTCTGTAATATCATACAAGTGGAAATATCTCAGGATTACACAAAGCTTTAGATCGCAAGCTATCTAGCTCTTAGTACAATCCCTCATTGCTGCTCATAGACAATCAAAGGCTTCTCACAAACCTTCTCCTCAACCCTCCAAGCCCCCTATTTCCTTGTGCAGTTTCTCCTCGGTCCTTAAGCTGCCACCTGTGTGTAATAATCCCTCACACACTGCTCTGACCTCTGAAATAACTACACAAACCTGAAGTAGGTAATTCCTTCTACATGGATGAGTTTCCTATATAGGAAAAATCCTCTAACTAATAGTACACTGTCCCTTCCTCTGATCTCAATTGGGTCTCTGACTGAACTAACATGCATGAGTTATTTATGAGAGAATATTCAGTTATCTGGAGAGCAATAGTTACATGCATGCAAGCATTAACTAACTGAACTCACAATTAATTCTACAAACTGTTAGAACTAATCTATTTGGACTTAACTCAGTTAACTGAGCCAACTAATTACAACTCAAAGTACAACTCATCCTCATCTCCTTAACTAAGGGATAAATTCCTCAATCAATGGATAAATTGTTGCATGTCTTCACATAGACTTCATGTTTGATTTTCTCTAGCTAATTAACTCATGGTGAATTAATTAATTATTTTACAAACAACTGCTAAGATCAAATTCGAATTTACTTCACTATTTTAGTTTAGGGACTAACTAAAATATCTATCCCGAAACGTTATTTTTAGCAATGCTATTTATAACACTTCCATTTTTCATTCCTTGTTGATATGTCCAACACTGGTACCTGAATTGCTATTTATAGCAGTGTTATTTTTAGCATTTCTTGTTGCCATTTTCAACATTTGATCCATAGATTACACCCCTCTATTTCTCAAGAAGATACAAAGGTCCACCAAAGATTGATCAGAATCTAGGGACTTAGACCTAGAATTGAATCAGAAAAAATATTGATTGTGGCACCATTTCCAGGGATCTTTCTTAAATATTTTGTGATGTAATCCCTGGAGGAATTGATCAGACGCCAAATGGGGGAACCCCATCTAGAGGCCATTTGAGCAACCCGGTCATTTGGCTGAGATAGATACTTAGTCCAAATAACTTGGGACCACCATTAACTCAGATTTATGAATAAGCTCCAGTAAAGTTTTACTGATATGGCAATTCCCGGGTCCCTAATACCTAGACCACCATGTTGTTTTGGGGCTCTGATTGTTTTCCAATTTTCTAAGCGATATTTCATGGTTTCAGTTTTGCCCCCTTTCCATAGGAATTTCCTGATGTACATGCCCATTTGGTGACACACACTTTTGGGAGCTTGCAGAGTTGTGAACTAATACAGAGGAATAACTTATAGGACTCATTTCACCATAATTTCTCTGCCGCATTATTGAGCCAAATCCCACCCTAGTTTACGATTTTGGATTTCATTTTCTTTTGCTCTTTTTTCCAAGAATTCAGTGCAGCGCATCCCAAGAAGATTGGGATCCCTAAGTAATTGAAATATTTCCAGTCCCGAATAACTTTAAATCCCAAAATTTCCTCATTTTTTTTTTTTTTCCTTATAATATTCCAACTGTATATGTGGCACTTACTATCACTCGTAGCTCCCCCCGATGCCCTAGGAAATTTGTTCAGAAAGTTTTTTAACCTCCTTGCAATATTGGTAGAAGCACCTCCCATTAATATAGTGTCATCTGCAAACTTTCCATGGTTTATGCTTTTGATGCCCTCCACGAAACCAATGTCTGGGAGGTTGAGGGAGGCATGCTCAGACTCCCAAGATCTACTTAGGGTGTCAGCCATAATTATATAAAGGAAGGGTGAGAGGGTACAACCTTGACGGAGGCCTCTGGAAGCTCTGAAGAAACCAACAACCCAACCATTAACCAACAAAGTAATCCAGGGGGAGGCGATACAAAGATTTATCCATCTTATAGAGAACTTTCTACAAGAAACTATGTCTAACCCGGTCAAAGGCATTAGCCATGTCCAGTTTAATAATCATGTCCTAATCACCTCGTTGCTAGTTGGAGTCCAGGTCTTCTTGGATGAGGATAATGTTGTTAAAAAAAATTTCTCCCAAGGACAAAGCCCCCTTGATTTTCAGAGATTAGGAGGGGCAATAGCGCCTTTAGACACCAGGTCAAAATTTTTGAAAAGATCTTATAAGAGAAATTACAGAGGGAAATAGGCCGGAATCTAGAGAATGAGGAGGGGTTCAAATCTTTAGGGATCAAGGCTAGGAAGGAATAATTCATGCCGCCCCCCATTGCACCATTTTTAAACGAGTATCCCACCAACCTACACAGATCTTTCTTTATGACATCCTAAAAGGAGTGAAATAAGATCGTAGAGAAACCATTTGGGCCCAGTGCTTTATCCGGGGGGAAGGAAAAGATTACCTTTTGGATTTCTTCCTCCGTTGGAGAAGCAGTCAATGATCTATTCTAATTCGCTTAAACAAAGGGTTGGAATGCCCTCAAGAAAGAAATATTCACTTTCCAAATCCCAAGTGTGATCTTGGTATAAAAGTTTTAATAGTGCTCAACCACAACTCTTTTGATTTCTTCAAACTTATTGATGATCTTTCCCCCATGGGTAATCTGAGTAATATTGTTTTTCGATTCCCTAAACTTGGCTTGCTTGTGAAAGAATTTAGTGTTTCTATCCCATGCCTTAAAGCTAGTTATTTCTTGATTTTAATCTCGAGTACTCCTCTTCCTCTATGAGATATTTTTGAAGGCTCTTGAAGGTTTCAACTTCTTTATGGATATCCATAACTTGAATCGGCATGGTTTCCATATGCCATTGGATTGCAACCATTTTTTTTTTGAATTGTCTTACTACTTTGTGCTCCTTTAGCCATGTTTTCACGTCTCTTTTCAATCTGCGAATCTTGGCCTCCAAAATAGTAGTTAGGTATCGATCCTGACCAAGAGATGGAGACCATCTCGAAGAAGTTAGGGACCTCCAATCATTGAGGAGAGTAACAGAAGGGAATAGGGCCCAGATCCAAGGGGCAGGGAGATTTCTAGGCGAATCGACCGATGGTCCGATCCAGCCAAGGGGAGGATGGCAAACTGAAGGCAATAATTCAATGTTAGGATATTGTCAACTGCAAGGAAATGATCCAAACGAGCCGCAATCTGATTTAAACCCACTCTTCTATTAGACCAGGTGTAAAGGAATTTTTTAGGTTTGACATCATATAAGTTCAAGGCTAAGATGAGATCCTCCATGTATTCCTATTGGGCATCCCAAATTATGGAGCCCCCTCTTTTTTCTTGGGGGTTCATTGTAGTATTGAAGTCCCCCCCAATAATGTAGTTATTCCCATACTCAGTATTTTTAGGTCCACGAGGGAATTCCAACATTCTTGCTTTTCCTAGAACCAGATGGGCATGTACACATTGATCACTATGAAGAGTTGATGCTTCTCAATTTTATTAAAAATAATTACTATCCAATGCATAGTTTTTAGAGTAATTACCAAATTTAGCTTTGCCAGATTCCAAAATGTACAAAGACCTTCGGATGCTCGTTTGGAACTGAATATTTCGATCTTGGTAGTGTTCCAAAACTTATGTTTAATGGAGTTGATAGCCTCCTCATCCAACTTGGTCTCTTGTAGAAGGGTGACTTCAGGCCTTTCTTTGTTGATGAGGGATTTTACTTTCGTGATTCTCTTTAGCGAACCCAGTTCCCTATAGTTCTAAGATATTATATTCATTAATCACCTTTTTAGGTTCTCCGCACCCTTTTTAGGGATCATGTTGTTTCCTTTCTCCCCCCCACCTCCTTTGTTTCCTGCATTTTCTAGTTGACGTGGGATAGTGTGTTGGACTCCGAATTCTTTGTCTTTCTCAAATTTTTCCTATCTGACTTCATTCTTTGTTTTTCGCCCTATTTTCTTATATTTTTAGATATGTTGTTTCTTCTTAGGCCCATATGTTCTGTCTTCAACTGAGCTTAGTTGCCGTGCTGGTCCCTTTGCTTCAAAAGAGGTCACGAAGCCTTCCAATTCCTCCTCGTTGTCCGATGAATCTTCCGAGCAACTATCAGTTTCCAGACTTGAACTTGTCTCCATTTGGTAGCTGGTGGGGAGGCCCTGGGGGACAGAGAGGGGTGGAGGCCCTAGAAACTAGAGGTGGAGGTAGGGTGGGGACTGCTCCTTCCACACCAACCTCTAAGCCCAAAACTTTAAAGCTACTCAAGTTTCCAAACCAAGGCTATCCCCACCCGGCGAGAAACTTAGGGCGGCCGAGGCCATCACCAAACCAGCGGAGTTGGCATGGGGCAAAATATTTAAGGAATTGTGATGCTTGACTTGCGTCTATTGCTATTTTGTAACCTCAAAAGGTTTCTCCATGGAGTCCTCCCATTTAGGGCAATATTTAGCAAAGTGCCCATATTCATGGCACAACTTGCACTTGAAGGGTAGTTGATCATAGTCAACCTCTTGTACTTGCGACCAACTATCCATACGGAGGCTAACATCCATCGAGTGCCCTTTTTCAAGGGCCACCTCCACACAAATCCAAGCACAGGAGAAAATGTCATCCTTAGGTTCAGAGTAGTCAATGTATCTCCTAAGAGAGTTCCCAATAAGCAAGAATGTCACATCATTCCAAAAATATAAGGATAGGTAAGGGAGTTTCACCCAAACATGAACCAAGGAAGGAACATCACATTCAGGTTTGAAACTGGGGCTCCATTGATCTAGATAGAGCCCTTGGGCCTCCATAAAATATAGACCACTCTAAAAAACAAGGTCACGATCCAAATGGTTCTCAAAATAAAAGTTGTAAAAACCTTTGCCATAGAAGGAGGAGATCACACCCCCCTTGATCAGAGGATTCCAATTCTTTTCTACCTAGGCCTTGACTCTACGAGGGGAACGCCAGAGGCCAATGAACTGCCTAATAAGGGATCTAATGGCTAGCTACAACACTCTCAAACATGCCTGAGGGGCACATATTTCAATCTTTGGGATATCATCATCTTTCTTCACAAACTTAGAGTCCCCGTGCTTGCATAATTTTGGGGTAGAGGAAACAAGAGAGTTAAACACTACAATTTCAACCTGAAGAGGTGCTTATTGTGTAGGCGAACACATTCCCTCCACAAAGGAGCCAATAGGATCGCTACCTTGAAGACCACGACCACTACTGACCGAAACAATGGAAGACTTTTGGAGCTGATAGCAGGATGTGCACGAGAAGGATGAAGCTTAGGGCCGCGACCCCCAATCTGACGAACAAACCTGCACGAGCCTATGGAAGGCTAAGATTGTGAAGTAGAGAGGCAGGGAATGCGAGCCAAATGGGCTTGACCATCGTAGAAGTTGCCAGCCAAAGACAAAAGAGCCACTCCCTCTTGAGGGACTCAAGCCCACCACAGGGAGATGACAAAGAGGTAGGGAATGCGAACCAAATGGGCTTAACCACAATAGGCGCTGCTAGCCAAAGAGAAAAGATCCAATCCTGCTTGAAGGGCTCAGACCCACCGCAGGGAGATGGCAGCCAGTAGCAACAGACCAACAATGATTAGGTCAATCGCCATGGGTGTCGAATGCTCCGATCCAAGAACCCTAACTTTCATTGTTTTTTTTGGAAAAGTTTCATTAGGGGAATTGATTTAACAATTCTTATTTGTCGTATCTTGTATGCTACATTACTCTTTGTCCTCTTCCCTCCCGTACATAGATTTTCTTTGAAAATAAAAAAATTCATTTTATCATGCTAAATTGCACTCTTAGGATATTCAAGTGAAATTCATGGCGAGGCTTGAAAATTGAAACATAGTTCAAGATAAACTTTAAAATTTATTGAAACAATCTTAAGGAGCATTTGGAACATTAGTACAAACATCTAGAGGTATAGGTTAGAGATGTGTTATGATGTCGATAAACATAGGATTTATCGTTGTTGTTGTTGTTGCTTTTTTTTTTATGCGTTTCGAAGTCAATAAACATAGGATTTATCGTTGTTTATTTATTTATTATTATTATTATTATTATTTTGCGTTGCATTCTGAGGGTGATATTCTGTTCCATGTACGTAAGTGTATCAGATTGTTCTCCATGTACCTTCGGGTATATTGGATGGTACTCCACGCATGAAAAGTAAATGGTAACACTCTCATCATACGATTACATATTAGATAATACTAACACGAACTGTGCTTCCACGTACCTTCAGATATATTTCAGAAGTCCACACTAGGTTGGTATCCTTACCTTAGGTACCGAGTTGACCACCTTGTATATTGTGATACACTGAAAACAACATTTAGGGGATCGCCTTCCCGTACGTACATCCTTGGTTCTCCAAGGTGGTATAATGTAGTTCATAGTTGCTTGGTAAACCATTTTTCCTAGATTACCCTCTTTTGATTTGTTGTTGTTGTTGTTAATTCTTAAAATTTATTAAACCAACATGGAAGAACAACTTCCTCAACCCCATCATTTGCGTAGGATGTAAATATTTCCTCCTCATCCTCTTGAGGCAACTCCTAGACGTCGTTAGAAGAACTAAAAGATGTAGACTACCAATTCTAGTACTTATGGAGCTACTCTTTTGTTATCCGGGAATAGTGTCCACTCGGAATCTGCTATTCCCACTAAGATGTTGATGTAATCAGTTGACCTTGTTCCTTTAGGCAGTGAAGCAACACTTTTCGGGACTTAGGAGACCTTAGTTTATGGACATTTATGATTGGGGTTGTAGTGCCCAAAAATGTCTATAACAGTTGCCCCCTAAAGCATGAGGTCATTAATCTTTCTGATGTCGGGTGAAATGCTTTACTATGAGGATATTAAGTTTTTTCGAGCTGGGAGGTGACCTGTAATAAGATACAATACAATACATTATTTTGACAACATTTTTTCATGATCTAGCTAAGGCGGGCATTCCCATGCTCAACTTTATAAATTCATTTTCATGTACATAGGACAGACAATCGTTTGTGTGACAGACTGATGATATGGACACATCATCCTTCGATTTGGATGATTATCTATTCGACAATGATGTTCACTTGATGTTTTTATATTCCTGAATATATTGCAACCCAGATGGATGAAACTAGATCCGGGGTCTTCAAAACTCATTCAATCTTCACTTGGAGCACAAGTCGATCCATGTGAAAAAATGTTCTGGAGTCGAACATGGAAAGACATCGCCTGATTACCAGCCAATGATGTAAGCTGTTAACAGGCGTGAGAGGAATCACCAATAATGACGATGACCCTCAAGGTAGTACAATACAATTTACGTGGTGTGAAAAGGGACTTGGCATTGAACACCACGCAAAATATCTAGGTCGAAGGCCATTGATGTAAACCTGTCGCCGAAAGTGAGAAGCTTGCCATACAAGCTTCAAAGTACTGAAATGGTTGTTCCTAAGTCAACTTCTTGGATAATGAGCTGATGTCGACAAGAAGTGACCCGTCACAGGAGGGCCTTAATGAATCCCACATCAATGACACGGAACAAAGCAAATGATTTTGGAGGTGAAAACAAACCGATGATACAGGGTTCAGGGTGGCAGTCATGAAGGAATGAAGCATGAATGTATTATAGTGGGTGAGACACAGGTGAATTGTCTGAATGAATTATCTTGAACATATCGGTGAAACTGATGATGGATTGGTAGCGTTAACCCCAAAGATGGATGGTGTGATAGACCAATGGTGATGACTAGTGAACGGAACAACCCAACTCGGCATGGATGCGGAAGGAAAGTGTCATGTTCAAGAGCGACTTGCTACCAATAAAGTTTCTTCAAGTTTTCTTCTCAATTTTCCCCAGTCATTGCTGACTAGTACCTCTTTATTTTTGTCAAGCTTGAGGAGGATAATATGCTTGTTCTATAATCCGCCCTTCGGGCGAACCTGTCGCTATATTTTAGCAAGCCTAGCGACAGTGAAACTCATTCTCGTCCTGTTGGATGAGTTTGTCGCTATTTGGTTTTAACAAGTTTAACAACAAAGACAACTCGGTCTCTTTCAATTTTAGAGAGTCTAAAAGAAACGGAAAGAAGACTTCGAAGATTCTTTTTCATTGTATAATCCCTTAAGTCTGAAAAAGCGTAAAATAATACAAAAGGGATGAATTTTCGATAGTTTTAACGAACCGAACAAGACAAGCGCTCAATCTTTTTGTGTAATAATCCCTCAGGTCCAAAAAGATTAAAATCTAGAGGAGGGATAGCGCTTCTGATGACTTTAACATGCCGAAGAGGCCAATCGCTCAGAAATCTTTTCATATTTTATGAGTCAGTTGAAAAGAGCTTAAAGAAGACTCGTTTTTGAGGAACGAGTGACGGTTTCGGATAGCAGCTGATTCCAGGTAAGATTTGGAATTTTCCAATCACAGCAGTGTCACAAGGATGGCTAATAGAATCACTCTTCACACATGTTCCTCGAAGGGGTAAACAATCATATGAGGGTGAATGATCGGCTAAAAACAGAGTGGAGGTGATGATGAGAACACGACCAAGGCTCGAAAGCTGGCGATAAGGCATTCACAATGGTTATTTACCGGTTCATTTTTTAATGAGATTAAACGCTAGGGGAAACATTTGCTCATGACTTATGTTTATTTTTTAACGAGCTTGAACTATGTGCTAAAACGGCTTGTGAAGGGTTTACTTTTTAATGAGCTTGAACCCTGCGATAACATTGCTCGCCAGTCGTATGATAAGGATGTCCCATTCAAGATGCTATTTTGAAGGGGCTTACATCTTTAAATCTTTGACCCGAATCCTTTCTTTATGCAAGCTAGGAAACGACTCGTCTTACGGGTTTAAAGGGTTAGAGGCCCTACAAATTTAAAAAATAAATAGTCTCTCTTCGCTTGCATGCGGAAAGGTTTGCATGCCCCTAGGTATAGAAAAAAATTCCCAGGTTATCATGAAAGTTCCATCCACATAGCAGACAGAATGCTTCCTTGGTGATGTCTACCAAAATAGACAAAGGGGAGTGGTGTAGAGATACTCCACTCACATCACTTTAACGAAGGTATCTTATTCCAGCCTGATCCCATTTTCCTGTAAGGACGGGTTCGTTAGACTAGTCATATATCCCTTGTAGAAACCCACTCTATACCCAAGGTTTCCCTGCCAAAACAGACCAAGGTGCATGCCGCCTAGGTTTTAGTCACATCCTCCTGAATCGCTCGCGCTCATCAGGTGGATGGACTGGAGATCGATGAGACATTCTTTACGTGAAAAGACCATTTAGGGATGGCATTTGACTATTTGTGATGTGTGAACTGGGGAATGACATTTGGTACATGAGCTTGACCATTCTACCTTCGTTCGGAAAACACATTGCTCTAAAGAGTGAGGAGACAATGGCTCCCATGCAATAAATATAGCCGCGTCCAAGGAGTGCATTATAATATAATGGTCCTTGAACTACCATTACATTCATGTGAATAGTTTTCCTTCTCAAAGTAATGGGAACATTTGGAAGGATCCCTAAAGGTCGACTGGTTCCTTTTTCGAAGCCTGTCAGATTTCTCATTTCAGGCAAAAGCGATGGCGAACCAAGTGCTTTCCAAGCAATTGAGGAAAGGATACTCACAAAATCCCCTTCATCGATGATAGTACCAGCCATATCCATTCTGTAAGCTTATACAATGATTCTGAATGGTACACTAGCTGGTAAATGGGGTCTGCCTAGTAAATTCTAGTCAAAGGAAACGACTAGGTTGCTTGGTGGTGGGATCGAATAGATGGCCGGATATGACTCTGATGAAATTCCTTCCTGCGATAAAGGAACGGGAGGACTGCCCCCAAGTTCATTGGAGTCTGTGTTGATGAAAAGAATTTGAACAGTGTCGCTCTCTTTCTCTTCAGTGACGGTATCATTCGATGATGAACACTCTGACGGCAAGACCAGGTCAACCGCCGTCTCGACCTTTTGACTTTCATCTAGTATGGATTTAGAGGGTTCATTTTCAATGATAGACACTTCGGCCAACCACAATGATGGGCCAGCTAGATTTTCAACTGGTGGAGGACTTGGAAAGAGTTTTTTATATCCAGGAGGAAGTCGTATCGGTGAAACAGGACGGTCATCCAAAACTCTTTTAGCCTCGTCAAGGAAGGGACAACGATGGACGGTGTGATTGCCTTCACACAACTTACAAGGAAAACTGGGATTCCTTCTCTGTCCATGTGCTTCACTTTCACTGGTTGATGGTGTGCATTCAACATGATCATCAGAGGTTGATGCCACCAGATTGTGCAAACAAGGAGACCAGTCCCTTAAGATCCGAGGGATGCAAGGACAATCTCGGTGATAGTGGTCTCCATTGCAAATGACATAAGGAGATTTAGGTTTCGACGGTGCGGTGTGAGGATTTTCGCTAGATGACGTTTGCTTGCCCCCTTTAAATTTTGGTTCCTTTTTCTTCTTTTCCTTTTTCTCTTTCTGCTTCTTCTTCTTCTCGGTCACTTGATTTTGAGCTTTATCGACTTTATCAAGCGAAGAGGAAGGAGGAGAAGGAGAATCAGATGAAGTAGAAGGTTGGGATGAAACTCTAGTGTCATCTAGTTGCTGACTTGACTGTTCAGAAATTACAGGACTCTGAACGACAGAGGTAGAGAAGAGCCAGACAGGCAAACCAATTGTCAACCCTGGAAGTGACAAAGTGGCCATATGAGGTGCACCAACATCTCCCCAAGAGGAGAGGGGACTAGGATTTCCTTCAAGGGGAAATCCTTGGTCGGTAGACTCCATTTTCTCAACCTAAAGACCAACGGGGGAATTTTTGATGTTATTCTGATTTAAAATAAATTTTAGACACTTTGACACAACTTGTTTTTTCAATTTTAAAGAGTTGAGAAACAAAAGATAACTCTAGTCGCCTTCGATTTTTATTGAGCCTGAAGTGACAAGTGCTCAGAGGACATTTTCCTTTAAGGAGTTTGAAAAGGAGCAAAATGGACTTCTCTGGAGATCTAGGCAGAGAGGATTACCAAACCAATCGAAACTGCAGAATACTTTTTCCGGTATGGCAGTTCAATCTTCCCGAATGTTGTGTTCAGTGCATTGCGATCGATAGGGCGGCAGACATGGCTTCCTAAGGATAAAGGATGCAACCTATTGTGGTCTCCCAAAATATACTTGACGGTACGTGGGAGCACAAGTCCATACTGGCACTTGTCATCTCAAAGTGGAGGAATCACCCAACAAACACTGAAAACAATAGTTACTTGGTTTTACGACGCCGGAATACGTCTCTAGCCTAGACCTCTAGATATTGTGCGTTAGATTCCAAAGCGTTGTTAGATTCATTAAATTTATTTTAAGTTGATATTGCTTAAAAATTTGCCTTTCAGGTTCACTGCGTGATGTGTATATAATTCATAAAATGCAGTCTAAGATGATAAACAATTGTTTATTCTTCTTTTGGCAATGAAAATACTAGCTACTAAGGAAAGAAAGTTAAGAATCTTTCAGCAAAGAGCATAGAGAACACGTTAAATGCACTATCCTAAATCAAACCAAGCAGTCAAAAATGCAAATGCACATGCATGTATTTGTTTTCAGCCATCTTAATGTGTGAATGATGATAAGAAAGCTATGTGAAAATCTGAATTATTTTCAAAGCGACAGTACTCAACAAATTTCTTTTCAAAATGAAGTGAAGGTAGGAGAGACACTTTGTGATTTCGAAATGAAAATTGCTTTTCGACACTTAAAAAGTTATTAATTCAAATCATATGCAATAGTAAATGTATAATCGACTATCTAGAGCAATGGGATTGTCTTCTAAAACTGAAAACGACAGCTACGACACTTTCAGATCCAGAAACAATAGTTTAACTATGCTACTTTTTGTAAAAGAGAACTGAAAATGACACACAATACATAAAAACATTTACAGTTCTTTGCACTTTGAAGGCGGAATAATGTAAGAGAAGGGGGTTTTCACAGAAATACACTGACCAGAGATAGCAAAACTTCTGAATAGGACTAAAAAAGAAAAAGCCACGGTCTGAAGGTAAAGTTAACCTTCCCTAACCATCGTACCTGTCACACTGTGAATTCAGTATGCAGCGCACCTACTACACTCGAGAAGTGTGATGCATACATATTGCCTTGAAGGCAGGGTGCGATGGTACCAATGCGAGACTTTAAACAAGTTTCCACTCACATTTTGCAATTGAGTTCAGGGATTTAGGCCGAGTAAGTAATGCTCAGTATATGTAAAACATAGGGGTGATCTAAAGAGGTTACTAGAGCCACCACTTAGGGCAATTAGATTGTTTGCAAATCGATTGTTTAATTCATAAACAAAACCCGAAAATAGACTGAAGAAGCATTGATCTACATTGCATTTGTATAACAAATGGAGTTCGAAGGCTAGCTGGCTTGGCTTCAGGCTCCGTCTGTAAGTTTATAAAAGAAACAAAGATAGATAGGCTAACAAACAATGTAGTCGCTCCCCAGTGGAGTGGCCATTTTGTTACTAGGAACAGTGTCCACTTGGATGCTGCTATTCCCACTAATATTGGTGGCTATCTTAGAAAAAAACAAGTAAAGTCTACTTTCGCTTTCCTTTATGAAAATAGATAGGAGTGGAAGAAAGGAGACCAAATTTAGTCTTGCCTGATTTCCTCTCCTTCCTGATAGAGATTTGCTGCTTCTTCTTTGTCTACCCAGCTTCAAAGAGCATTTGTGGAATCACAGAAACATACTACTATCGAAGAAAAAATATCTATATTCATAAATAGCACAGGACCAGATGTGTATTAACCATACAAATGCATATATAATGAAACATACAAGAATATGGAGGAAAACTCGAATAGCTTTTGTCATGCGGAAAGAGTTATTTTTGCGGACAAAGCTAACCTCCCTAGGAGTCTAAGACTCTCTAGTGACAAACAAACCAAACAAGAGCAATCCTTCTCTAAACACACATTATTCTATGAGAGATCAAGTGTTTTCCGATCTTACCTTAGGTCCAACGCTTGTCGTAGCAGTCCAGCCTTGCTGATCCAGATGAGCTCCTTCTTCACTTTAAGACCTGCATACACTAACAAAGCAAACGATTACATAACACCTGAATATTCATCATAAAACAAAGCATATTCATCAC
>APFE031393806.1:1411-32628 GCA_000404065.3 Pinus taeda | reverse complement strand
ATCAATTGAAATTCAAGTTGTTTAACATTTATGAATATCAAGCTGTCATCCTAAGATATAGCTGAGGAAGTTTTCACAGATAAAGATAACAACATAAGATGTGGCCAACAACATCAATCACTTCAAAAAATTGTTAGAGATGCTAGCACCCGTTGAGGCACCAATTCAAAATGTACATGCAGTCATCACCTTGCTTGCATTACTAGCCTAATCTTATGACAGTCTGGTCACTTCATTTGACATGACAGTCTGGTCACTTCATTTGACATAGAGCCCAGATCACCATAATAATGCAAGAGAAGACATGAAAGAAATATTCAAGGTTGATAACAAAAAACACAATTTTCTTTTAGCAAGTAGGAACAAGAAGTTCGAGAAAAAGGTTGTTGATCTGACACAAAAATGAGATTCGCTTGCAATTATATTTTTTGTTGCTAAAATAGCCATGTATAATTCATTTATTGCAGAAAGCAATGGCACCACACCAAAGGAGCATTGGAAAATGTTTTCAGTTGAAAAGGAGGATAAAGCAAATGTGGAAACATACTTCAGGTAGTTTGAGCCTACTACTTACATCAATGCTCCACCGGTTGGTGCCCTTGCATTTTTCCGTGGTCATCCTTCCTAGCAAGCATGTGAAAATTAATGTGCACCAAATTCCTCTCACAGAATTGAATATATTTGTACTCAAAATCTCACCCAAATGAAAAGCCCAAATAAACTATGCACCTGGCAAAGTGCACAGGCAGGCATAGTGGATGTAGGAAGCTTGCAATGGCGGTGGTTTATGATTATCTGATTTTCATGGCCTCCATGGCTAAGTGGGTAGTACAAAATCAAGCACACTGGATGCAGGAGCTTGAGTTTGCAATTGTAATACCAGTTGGTGCCCTTGCATTTTT
Source organism: Pinus taeda (assembly GCA_000404065.3). Lineage (NCBI taxonomy): Eukaryota > Viridiplantae > Streptophyta > Pinopsida > Pinales > Pinaceae > Pinus > Pinus taeda. Next base: position 31,726 of record APFE031393806.1, on the reverse strand, counting down.
CCGTGGTCATCCTTCCTAGCAATCATGTGAAAATTAATGTGCACCAAATTCCTCTCACAGAATTGAATATATTTGTACCCAAAATCTCACCCCAATGAAAAGCCTAAATAAACTATGCACCTGGCAAAGTGCACAGGCAGACATAGTGGATGTAGGAAGCTTGCAATGGCAGTGGTTTAGGATTATCTGATTTTCGTGGCCTCCATGGTTAAGTGAGTAGTACACAATCAAGCACACTGGACCGCGTTTGGAGCAATTTTCAGATATATAATTTTGTTTGGGATTAGACCTCCCTACTTAACTATTAACCATTAAACCACGTCCTAAAAACTATTGAAGATGTCTGAATGGCTAAGTGGTTTGTTATAAATCTGGTAACTGATTACGATGCAATGGGAAAACACCTTCAGCGTCGCTCGAACCTGCGCCCAAATGGAGACCTTGAATGTATTTGTTTCGCCAGAGGCTGGGAGTTGCCAATGCAGACAATTTATAGCAGCACCGGGTGGGATTCGTATGCATGGGCCTTCCGGGCACCTGCCGAAATGGTGGATGTCATTTTTCACAGAGTATAATTTACCTTACGCCTAGGGCACAGCCTGCCGGGATTCAGCACCGCGAGCAGACCTACGAGGTGAGCAAGCACCGTGAACAGGAGAAATGAATGCTCGAGAGGACCTGTTCTGGTTGTGCGAATGGAGCAAATGAATGTTTGGCACGAGGGATCGTTTGAAATTGCGCGGGTGTTGGTTGCCAGCACAGCGGGTGCCAGCTCAAAGGTGGTGGGGCAAATAAGCGTTAATTAGTGTTATATGTTATCGATTGCTTTACATAGTGTTATATGTTATCGATTGCTTTACATAGTGTTATATGTTATCATTGCCTTATGGCATTTTCTTTGCAATGTTTGGTGCAAATGCTAGTTATTTTTAACTGTAGTTCAATGATCATAGATTGTCCAATGGGTTGCGGTCAAAGTGGTAAATAAAGTAAGCTTTCGTTTCACACAGAATTGGATTCAAAGACATTATGTAGTGTCAATGTGAGGAATTGTGTCGTCTTGTAATGTATCACATTGATCTAAAGTTAGGTCGTTTGTCCTACGCAAATAATTTAAATAGGAGGATGAACCGACTTTGTTAACAAGGTGTGAAGTGTACTAACTATAAATACTATGTATATAAGGTTTGTCACAGTTCTTGGAAACAATTCCACGAGGCCATTTATTTGGCAAATTGGACGTTTTTTTTAAGATGGGTATGTGGGGAGCCCGAAGCTTATGTCGATTGTTGATTCCCCGAATATTCAGAAATCAAAGGAATATGGGCCTGGTCAAATAATTGACCGCGTCTATGTCCGTTTGATTCCCGAATATTTGGGGAATCAATAATCGACATAAAAATGGCAAGCGGAGAGCATGGTAAATAGTATTGTAGGCCATAGCTGTCAAGTTTAAATTTGAATTGGATATGATGCAATAAAAGTTGGAATATTTTTTTTTTAATTAGAAAAAAATTGATATTAAACATTTTAAAGGGTTTCCTTGTAAGAGAAATACCTTTCATTTATTCTTTTCTGAATTTATTTTGAATTAAAAACCACATTTATTACTTTCTTTCAAAACTTCTATTCCTTTCTAAACTTAAATCTAAAATATTTTTCTAATTTAAAACCTTATTTATCTAAGACCTGACATATTTAAAAAATATGTAAAATCCTAGAAAATCAGTCACTCCTTTTAAAATTAGCACCCTATTACAAATTAAAACAATTACATATTCTTTTCTAAGAAATAGACATGTGTGACAAAGAATGAAAATGAAGGCGTCGAGTAGAGATTTCTCTTCTGAATATTCAAAATAGATAAATAGATTACAAAGAGAACATCAATGATAAATGTCTAGAGTGAAACTCGACTAAATTGAAGTAAAACGGAATTTTCTATGACACATAGCAGACAACATAATCAAATGTGATGACACCTAGCAGACAATGATATTAATATCTCAACATCCCCTCCTAATCTCAACTGTTACAAGTGGAGATAATCACCATGCCTAATTGCTCTATTTGAAATTCAAATACATTTTTCCCGAATGGCTTTGTCTACAAGCTAATCTTTGGAACCACAAAAAGTAAGTACTATGTCTCCATCATTGACAAACCCACGGATGAAATGAAAATGAGTGTCAATGTGCTTTTTCTTTTTGTGGAAAACATGATTTTTAGATAAAGAAATTGTTGAATTGTTGTCGGAGTAAATTTGAGTTAGCTCCTTTTCAACATTTGAAATATCTTTCAATAATCTTCTCAACCACACTGCTTGACAAGCTGCTGAGTTTGCTACTACAAATTCTTCATCTGTAGAAGATATTGAAACGATTGATTTTTTCTTGGATTCCCATGAAATCAAATTGTTTCCCAGATGAAAAAAACATGTTGTGGGGTTCTTTTATGATCATTTAAACTCCCTCCACAATCATTGTCTGTATAACCTGAAAGTGAACAATTATTAGAATGTGTATAAAACAAACCATAGTCTATGGTTCCTACAATATACATTAAGATCCCTTTTGCAACCTTCCAATGATAAATCTTAGGTGATTGCATAAACCTGGAGATAAAACTTGTTGCAAACTTGATATCAGGTCTAGTTGCAGTGAGATACAACAAACTACCAACTAGACATTTATACAATGTAGGATCAAGTGGTGGTGCTACATCTTTCTTTCTCAGCTTGGTGCCTTTATAAATTGGTGTATCAACAAGTTTGCAATTGGTCATTCTAAAATTTTGGATAATATCAGTGGAATATTTTTGTTGACCAACAAAAATGCCATTAGCATATTGGTGAATTTCAATGCCTTAGAAGCATTTCATGACCCCTAGATCTATCATATCAAAATTTGTTTGCATTGCTACTTTGAAGTCCTCCAACATCATATTACTAGTATAAAGAACATGATCTACATAATAGTATGAATTTTACCTTCATGAGATTTGGTATACAAAGTTGGATCATGGTTGCTTCTGCAAAAACCACTTTTGATGAGATAATATTGATGCGGTTGTACCAAGCTCTTGGAGCTTGTTTCAAACCATACAAAGTTTTTTTCAATCTGTATACATTATGCTCTTTTCCTAGAACTTCAAAACCAAGAGGATTCTCTACATAAACTTCTTCCTATAATATACCATTTAGGAAGGTAGATTTTACATCAAGTTGATGGATCTTCCATTTGGTTTGAGTTGTTGTGGATAAGATGGTTCTAATGATGTCTAACCTTGCTACTGGAGAAAAGGTTTCACCATAGTCGACACGAAATTGTTGTGAGAATCCTTTGGCAACTAGCCTTACGTTGTGTTTCTCAATATCTCCTATTTCATTTAGCTTGGTCTTATATACCCATTTTACACTAATTCTAATTTTGTCTCTTGGGAGATCAACTAATTCCCAAGTCTAGTTCTTTTCTATGGCAGCAATTTCTTGGTTCATTGCATCAACCCAATGTTTTTCTTTAACTTCTTCTTCAAAATGGGTTTGTTGAGTTGAAAGAAATGCAAACATATTATGTTGGTCAAACTCATGCTCCTACTCATATATTTCTTTGATGCTTCTTGTTTTTTGATTATCTTCTGAAGATGTTGAATCACTAATGAATTCATTGTTTGAAGACGTTAAAAAAAAGGTTTCTTCTAATTATTTAAAAAAGGAGATTTTTCCTTGAAAAGTGTAAAGGGAGATTATAATATTGATTTTTTAAAGGATTTAAAAAAGGGAGATTTTGGTTTAAAATTTTGTTAAAAAAGGGGCCTTTTAAGAGATGAGGGAGATATTATATTAGAAAAGGGAATTTTTTTTTTTTAAAGGAGTTGATTTTTTTAACAAAAAAGGGGCACACATCCTTGTTTGACGAAATGGCTTTGTCCCTTTGCCATAGACCTCGACTCTGCTTGGAATAAATTATGAGTTTTGGTCTTTAAGAATGAATAAAGTTTTGCAAGCCCAAGAGTGTTGGGATACACTTCAGAATACCTATGTAGAGGCAACCCAAGAAGCATGGGGAGCCATGAAAAATAATCATAGGAATGGAGTTGTTGAACTCGAAAAGAAAGAGCATAGAGCCAAATTTTGGATATGGAATTGAGTCAATGACTCTATCTTTGACAAGATAATCGGTGCATCCATAGAAAATGAATCTTGGGACATTTTAGAAGCTGTGAATGAAGGTAATGATACAGTGAAGACTGTTAAATTGCAGACATTGAGAGATTAGTTTGAAACCCTAAATATGACTTACACAAATAATGTGGACAGGTCATGACTAGAGTCATGGGAATAGTCAATCAAATGAAACTCATTAGTGAAACCATTATAGATCAAAAGATTGTTGAAAAAGTCCTTCGAAGCCTGCCCAAGAAATATGACATGATTGTAACAACCATTTTGAAATCCAAAGATTTTAGAATTTTCTCAGTAGAACAATTGACTGGATCACTTCTGGCACAAAAAAAACAACTCAACTTGGCATAAGATTCCATCGAACAAGATTTCAATTCACAAATCTCTTTTGGTAGAGGTAGAGTTAGAGGATATAGAGGCGACAACAAGCGAGTTAGAGATAGAACATAACATTATCATGTAGTAGAGAAATAGATACCTCCACAAAATCAAACATAGAGAAGAAGCACATGGAGAAAATGTAATGTTCAATGCTATTACTGCAAGAAATTTGGCCATTATGAACATGAATGTAGAAATAAATAGTTAGACCAACGAAGAGGCAATGTCCATCTCTCCAACAATGAAAGATAATTCTTCAAGACCATGTTTCTTTCTTGTTATCTTTTTGAAGACATTGACAACAATGAACTTTGGCTGCTAGACAATGGTTAAGCCAATCATATAACAAGTAACAAAAATCTACTTTCTTATCTTGATATTTCTACTCTTGGAGATTGTTCTTTGTTAAAGTTGAAGGGAAAGGTACTGTACCTATTCTTACTAAACAAAATTGGCACAAATACATACCTGATGTTATTATGTTCCACATCTGAAGCATAACCTAATTAGTGTAGGTTAATTGATGGAACATGGTTATGATGTAATATTTCAAGGGAATACGTGTTATATATATGAAAAACCTCCCAATAGAAGAATGATAGAAAAGGGTGAAAAAACCAAGAATAAGATGTTTCCATTGACTCTTAGAAGTTGAAATCTCTCATAGTATTTAGTCTTTACTTTCTAGCATTCACTCATGATTACAGAAAGAAGATATGAGTGCATTTTATCGAAAATAAATCAAATAATTTCTCAATATTTAAAGAGTTCAAAGAAGAAGAAGAAAAGCAGAGTGGAAAGCCTTTGAAAGTACTTAGATCCGACAGAGGAGGAGAGTACAACTCTAATAAATTCAAAGCCTTTTGTCAACAATAAGGAATCACATTGCAGAACACAGCGAGATATACTCCACAAAAAAATGAGCAGCAAAAAGTAAAACTCAGTTGATCATGAACATGGCTAGATGTATGCTTCATGAGAAAATGTTTTCTAATAACTATTGGGTTGAAGCAGTTTTGAAAACAATGTATGTTCTCAACAGATCTCCAACAAATAACCTCTAAAATACAATACCTCAAGAATCATGGGATGATAAAAAGGTAAATGTATCTCATTTTAGAATTTTTATATCAATATAATTTTCACATGTTCTTGACTAGCTAAGAAAGCTGCTTGATGATAGGAGTGAAAGATGTAGTTTTGTAGGCTATACTTGTTGAGAAATCTAGGGAATAATATTTATGTGATTTACTTTGTCAACGATAGCCAACCTTCTGCTCCTTCCTCCTTCTCAACTTGTTCTTCAACCTTGGATTGCAATATAATTTCAACCTTCGTCCACTTCAACTCCCTAGGAGGAATCAGGATGATAAGAACTATAATCTGGTCCTAGTTTAGGTGAAATTTGAGAAATTTGATTTTTGAGTTTTCCCAAAGCTACTTATGAATTCTGAGCGTTTCTGGAGCCACCTGGATCAATATAAAAATGTACTATGCCCAATAAGGTTCCTTCATACATGACATAGACTCAAATTGACTTTTATGACTAGATGCAAAGTCTTAAAGGCTCTTAATGGGAGCCATCACTAAAAATAAAATTCCTTTCTCATGAAACCCATGAGACAAGCACAATAATAATTTTTTTCTTTATTTTCATAAATAACATAAAATCACAACTACACGTAATTATGAAGACTGAACCTAGTTACTTTTCAACCATAGTAACTAGTCAAAGGCCTACAGACTTTACAATCCAATTACCAAGAAGTTCATTTTAACCAAAGATGTTAAACTTTTTGAAAATAAATCTTGGTTCGATCATGTTGATGAAGCTTCAAATCAAACTTTATATCCACCACAACCACCAATATTTCAGGTTCAAGATGAGCCATACCATTTTGAAAATTTCTTACTTTCAGTTTATATAGACAACGATTATGAAAAGATTTTATATGAAAGGTGAAACTCATTATATGAGAAATCAAATGAAATAAAAAAGGCCTTGTTGAGTTTATTTTTCAAGCGTGCACCATATATTTCTCTTAAAAAAGGTTCATGACTAAGAGATAATCCTTTTTTCTAAATAACAAAGTCATTTAAAAAAAAAAGGATGATCTCTTAGTCATGAACCTTTTTTAAAATAGATCTATGATGCACAAAGAAATTTGACAAGGCCTTTTTTAGTTCCTTTGACTTCTCATATAATGAGTTTGACCTCTCATATAAAATGACTAATATTTGTCTCTTAGTGAAGCGAGTTAAAAAAAAACTTACAATACCTTTGAAAAATGCTTCCTCTCTTAAAATGTCGAATCCTCATTTGTCTAGATCTGATGGGATTTTATGCATGATTTTGCGGTCTCTAATGCACAGGGTGTGTAGATTTTAAGTTTTCCATAATCTCACAAGTTGGCAATGTTTTTGTGTAGTTTCTTCTTGGATGAGATGTGAAAGTGATACATTTGACCTTTTTCAGAGGTGCATAATTATTGCACTTCCTCTTCTTTATAGGAGTAGAATTCAAGCTGCTTCCACACTTTTTTCCTTGGCCTCTTAGAGCCCTTACTTCTTCTTTTTTAGCTCAAAATAATTTGAAGTGATGCTCTTTCTAGAGTCTTATGTGACTTGGTGCTCTGATACCATGACAAAGAATGAAAATGAAGGTGTGGAGCATAGATTACCCTTCTCAATATTCAAAATAGTTAAATTGATTACATAGAAAACATCAACAATAAATGACTGGAGTGAAACTCGACTAAAATGAGGTAAAATCAAATTGTCTATGACACCTAGCAGACAACAGAATCAAATGTGATGATATCAAGGAGACAATGAGATTAATATATTAAAAATGTGGACCGGTGGTTCGACCAATGAATGCATGAGCTTAGTTTTCCACGTCTAACCAATATCATATCATGACTTGCCACATATTTGTTGAGGTAGTGTAGTCAAGAGTCCATGTTAGCCACATCATCTAATATTTTATGCTACTAGTCGAACCAACAAACAAATTTATGCACGGATCATATATATACAAATTTATATTAATAGAAATTATGCTAACTGGTGGCACCGAAAGAAACCTAAATTATTTAATAATCCAAATTTGGTATATGCTATATTAAATTTTGTATTTTGTTAGGAGGTAATTATAATAAGTCTTACATATCGAAATATAGAAAACTCATCTTCAAGAACTCCACAAAACCCATCTTCTGGACACTTTCATATTGCAAAGCACACCTTCGCACAACCCGTCCTTTGCACACATTATGGCTCGACTTTGGCATAGGCAGAAATTATTGTTTATACACCACGATTATGTTTGAGCATGCTAGCAAGAAAACCAGAGGGGTGTGCATCACAATAATGTCTACTATGCAAGGCTTCAAGATTCTTAGTAGTAATGTCATGGCCCTTATCATCTCTTTTCCCAATGCACCATAGCCAAAGTCATATTTACCACCCTCTCCGTGGACCTTATTAGAGTTGGGTGGGTATGGGGCATAAGTATTTCTAGGTGACTAATGATAACCATTGTCACCATCAAACCCTCCATTGTATCCACTATCTTATTCTTGCAACATTGAACATAACAATATTAGTGTTTGTCACAACTCTTAATAAATAAATAAAAATTACCATAGTGCAATGATAACATAGACAAATTTAAAATTCATTCATCCTTTAGGAATTAATGTACATGTTACTATATGGCTATGTGTGATTCACTATTTAATACCTACTTTATACATATTACATGTAATAAAACACAATTTCATTTATTGTCATAATGGTATACATAATGTATATGATTTGAGTTTAATGATTTCATAATCCTAATGTATAAACCTTCGATTCCAACCCCAATGGTTTGTGGGAGTGGACTTTTGGACTCTTCTGGTTGCTCATCAGTTGTTTGACACCTTCTCAGTATGGTCGCCCCATTGACGGTCCCATCAGTCACAACTCCATCAAATGACTGAGAGTAATTACATTAACTCCTTTGTTCGATGTGTCCTCAGGAGAATTAGGCATTTATCACTTTGTCTGGTAGAGCTTCCAAGCTCTGGGTCACAGCTTCGGGGCTTCTATCTAGATTTCATCTCTGCTCGTTGTTGATGTTACATTCCTTACGTTTTCGTAGTTTTGTCGTGGCTACTATTTTGGTGGATAGTTTACAGAGATGACCCCGGTGCTTTGCCCACAATGTATTAATCTAAGTAATGGGATGTATGTCCCCTCTTTTGTAGTTTTTCTTTTTGATTATTGTTGACCTAAGTTCACCTTTCCTTTAACTGACAATGTTTACTGTTTTGGCTAGGATTCGACGAATGCTTCCAGTTGTAGGAGAATGGTCATTCTGGGTCGAGACCCTACCTCCCAGTGCCAGTCCGCGGGTCTGTAATCTCAATACCCTATGCAAACTCCGAGTATAGTGAAATATTTTTCTATAAATTTCTTGGAACAAAGAACTCAGGGCCTTAAGGGTTTCATTGTCTCAAGTATGTTAGTTTGTTGTCTCATTCCTTGAGATATTCACGGAATTGGTCAGTCGATGTCTATTTGCTTCCTAAATATAATGCATAGATGCTAGAACATTTTATTACTCGACTCTGCTCATGAAGCCATCGTTTTTTGTTTAGTTATAAGTTTTGGGTAGCATGCAGAGATGGGTTTCTAGTTTTTCCCTTGAAATTATATTGTTATTTAACTTCGGCAGACATGGAAGGGCGATATTTTGTATTCCAACTTTCCTAGTTCGATAGAACTTTATTGTGTCTAATTATATGTGTCTTTCTTGTTTGTTTATCATCTATTTATATGTATTTGTAAGCATGCTGAAATATTTGCTTAGCACAGGTTTATAGCTTACCCAATTTTCATATGGTTTACATTTTAGACTGTCTCATCCTTCTCTGGTATATTTGAGGGTGTTAAATGGTTAATATTAATTTGAGGTTTGGGTATTTCACTCCAGTTTATTAAGCATTCATACTGATGCACAGTTGGGCTTTTTACCTGTTCTGTGACAAGAGTTCGTTTATGCATTTCCTTTTCATTTCCTTCGGCATAAAAATTATTAGTTTTCCTTCCCTACAATTTCATTCATATCTGGTTAATGTTTCTATTACTATATTTAATTCCTGTGTGGCAGGACTTCTTGGTATATATAATTAGTAATTTTTCTACCCAATCTTCTTAGAGTGAATTTATTTCGATTCTCTTATTTTGAATGAACTGTATTAAACTTAATAGGTCGTAGAATCTATTCTACTATTTCCTCTTGTCTCTTTTATCTCTAAGGGTTCGAAAGTGTGGAAACCCTGCAACAATATTTTCCTATCCAGATTGTTTGCAAATAATATTATATTCTTGCTAGAACTTAGATTATTTTGATGTGAAAGCTTTCTAACAAAATCATTATTTACTCAGAGTCTTTCTGGTTTTTATAACCTCTATTCATAAATATTTGTATATAATAATTCTAATCTCTATACAATTTCTCCACTATGGATTTTCCTTTATTGTTTTGCACATTCCTGCTAAATAGTTATTTTGCTGAAATACTCCCACAGGCAATTTGAACTTTTATTGAAATAACTCAACTATTTCTTTCAAACAAAATTTTAGAGTTTCTATTTTTAAAACAATATGGTTCATGTTTCAAGATAAACATACTTATATGTTTCCTATAGGATTTACTATTGTCCTTTTGGACCAAGTTTCAACTATAAGTTGACAAATTTCGTCCCAACTATGAGACTTGCTTTCAAGCCAAAGTCTCCCCCAAGCTGTTGCTCACATGACAAATTCTTTCCTGTAAGACTAACAATCTTATCATTCACAACTATTTGGTCTTAACCAGACTTAGCTCCTGGACCTATCTGACATATCAACATGGAAACATCTCCTTCTCCTTTACTTCCCCTTTCTTCATTGCAAGTACCAATACCCTCTTGATTCCTTCTTGGAGAATAAATATTCAAGGAAGTAGTTAGGGATAGGTAGCTTCTTATCCTAACTACTTGACATGTGAGAGTTAGAATATTCATTATCACTCAAACATTTTTTTTATGCATAACTTGATCAAAATATTAAATGTATGAATTTAAATAATAATAATAATAATAATAATAATAATAATATCTAGTTTATTTTAACTGTGGTAGATAATATTTTACAATTAGTGGGGAAATCACATCTCTCCCCCCCCCCCCCACCCAACCAATATTAAACATCGTCCCGATGTTTCTCTACTTCAAAATAGATCTGGACAAGTCTCCCTCATAACTTTTTCATTCTCCCAGGTGGCCTCCTCCAGCCCAAGTGCTGCCATTGCACTTTAAACTAGGTTATAACTCATTTCCAAAGCATTACTTCTCTCTAATCGAGTATAACCAAGGGTTCGACCAAGAAATCGCATTCTGGTTCAACCTACATACAAGAAAAATTTAGTCAGTTCTATTCCTTTCATAACTTTGCCTTGAAATATTTATTAAAATTATATTACCTATATATCTTTCCAATTGCTTCTATTCTAGGACATATATATAATATATATATATATATATATATATGGATCCTAAGAAATATATAAACACAGAAACATGGAAAACATTATCCACATGTATGTGGCTAGGCAAGGTGAGCTGGTAAACCACTGGTCCGATTCAAGCCAAGATTTGGAAAGGACTACAAAATTAGGGTGCCTATTTAGCACATTTGCTCCATTATAATGTACTCTTCTTTGCCCATACACGCACATAAACATGATTTCCATTTTGAAATTCCTGGAAACTTCTCTTTCAATTAACAAAGTTGTCTTTTCAGTATTGTGTTGCCTTTAAATTGGAGCGTACTTTTTTAACCATTTCCTCCATTTTTTTTAACATGTCTGGTCCTAACATTAACTTATCCTCTGGCCCATCCCAACTTGAGGGTGTCCTGCACTTGCATCCATATAGTACTTCAAATGGACTCATTTGTAGTGATGTATGGTAATCTTTGTTATAAGGAAACTCTACCAAATGTATGTAATCCTCCCATTTGGATGGTTGTTGCATTACGTAAGTTCGCAACATATCTTCCACTACCTTATTTACTCGCTTGGTTTTCCCATCCATTTAAGGGTGGTAAGAAGTTTGGAAATGTAGTTGTGCGGCTAAACCTTCAAATAAGGCTTTCCAAAAAGCTTATGTAAATTTTACATCATGATTGGAAATTATGACCTTCGGTAATCCATGTAATCTAAAAATGGTTTGCATGAATATGTTAAAAATTTGTACTAACTTGTAGGTTGACTGTACTGGTATGAAGTGAGTAGACTTGCTTAACTTATCCATTACCACCATTATCAAATGATTCTTCTTTTTAGACTTAGGAAGTCCTATAATAAAATCGATGGAAATGGATTCTCACTCACTTCCATTCTGAAATAGGCAATGGGTGCAATAATCCTGCTGGGTGACAGTGCTCTGCTTTCACTTGTTGACATTTCAGACAATGAACCAAACATTCAATCACTTCTTTCTTCATAGCAGGCCGAAAATATTCCTTTCTAAGTGTGGTAATTAGCTTCTTGTATCTGGGGTGGCCTACATACACATTTTTATGATATTCATCTAGAATTAAGTCTTTAACATTTTTCTGGTTAGTATGTACATTATCCCTTTATAAATCAACATAACTTCATGATTTATCTCATATCCCAGTTGTTGTTCATTGTTTTTTAAATTTTAGCTTGCTACCATAAAATTTATATTTTGGATCAAGTTTGGCTACCTCTTTAATAAGCTCATTAAAGGTAGTTCGCACCTCACCGAAAGAGAACTCATATATACAGTGTACCTTCCGACTTAAGGCATCCGCGACCTGGTTCTCCTTACCTTTCAAGTGCTTAATTTCAAAATCAAATCCACTTAGAATGTTGACCCAATGGGCTTGCCTAACATTCAGAGTAGGATTCTTAAAATAGTTAGTTAAACTATGATGATAAGTTATTAAAAGAAATTTCTTACCCATCAAGTAATGTTGCCACATCTTTAACACGTAAATTATTGTTGTTAGCTCTAAGTCATAGGCTGAATATTTTTTCTCGTGCTCCTTTTTCCTAGACTCATAAGCAATCACTCTACCCTCCTGCATTAGCACGCTACTAACACCTTCCTTGCTGGCATTTGTACAAAGCACATAATCTTTATTTGCGTCTGCAATGCTCAAAATATGTGTAGCGGTAAGTAAATTCTTAAGCTGATCAAAACTCTTTTGACACTCTGTGGTCCACTCAAATTTTTTTCCTTTCTTTTGCAAAGAGGTAACAAGGTATTCCACCCTAGAAAATCCTTCAATAAATCGCATATAATATCTAGCTAGACCCATGAATGACCTTATATCCGCCACGTATTTTGGTACTAGCCACTCCATTATAGTTTTTATCTTTTCTGGGTCCACAAAAAGTCCATCCTTAGTAATGACATGCCCTACATACTGGGTTTGTTCTTTAAAGAAATCACATTTGTTGTACTTAGCATACATTTTATGTTCTCTTAAAATTTGTAAAATAATACGAAGATGTTCTTTATGTTCTTCTCTATTCCGAGAGTAAATTAATATGTCATCAATAAAAATCAACACAAATTTATCCAAATACTGATGGAATATACTATTCATGAGACACATGAAGGTTGCAAGAGCATTAGTTAGCCTGAAATGCAACACAACAAACTTGTAATGTCCATAACAAGTGCTAAAGGTTGTTTTAGCTATATCTTCTTCCTTAATTCTGATCTGATGGTAACCTAAATGAAGGTCAATTTTTGAAAACACGGTTGCACCTCGCACCTGATCAAACAACTTGTATACACAAGGTAATGGGTATTTATTTTTGATGGTTAGTTTATTTAATTGGTGATAATCCATGCACATACACAGGGTTCCATCCTTCTTCTTAACAAAAAGCATCGGGGCTCTCCAAGGTGATACACTTGGGTGGATATAATTTTTATCAAACAATTTTGGTAGCTTCATTTTTAATTCTATCAACTCTAGTATGCTCATGCGATAAGGAGCTTGTGATACCGGAGCAACTCTCAGAATCAACTCAATGGTGAAATCTATATCTCTTTTTGGAGGAAGTCTTGGAATTTCCGTAGGAAACACGTCTGAAAAATTTTGTACTATAGGTATACTTTCTAAAGAAATAGATTTTTCATTTGAATTAGCATATCCTACTTGTATCTTGTATATTTAACATCCTTTTATGATACATTTTACTAACTGAGAGGTTGTTATTGGTCTTAATTATAGAGGTCTAATTATGCCTTGAATTTCCTTCGTCTTTCCTTCTTCATCCATATAGCTAATAGTTTTGGTTTTACATTTAATGAGGGACCAATGATTTTCCAACCAATCCATGCCTATTAGGATATCATATGATCCTAGGGGAAATACATTCAGGTCTACCACAAGAGACTAACTTGCTAATTTTAAGGGGTAACTACTGACCTTGGCCAACACCATTCACTTTGCCGCCATGGCTAGTTGTACTAACCAATGAATCTTAAGCTTAACAACTTGCAAACAACATTGTTCTACTATCTTGGGGCTAATATAACTCAAAGTAGCTCATGGATCAATTAAAATAGATACAGTTTGGTCAAAGATTTTACCTTCAAATTATACCATGGTTGGTTGGTATTCCGCTTGATGGTCCTCAAGGGTAACATTGATTTCTAGAATGCTTCTTGCCACTTCTCCCATAGTTGATGCTTCTTGAATCTATGTGACCTGATCGGTTCCCTTACGATAGGGACAATTTTTGAAATAATGTGGTCCTCCACATCCCCAACACTGTACAGTGGGTCTAGCTGCTATCCCCACTTCAATTCTACCCAACTACTCATTAGTCTTGGATTCATTTGGAAGTTTAAATATGGGTTGATTTCTATTCATATTTCTATTCTATTTCATGTTATGGGGTCCCTTGCTGATTATGGCTTTATTTCCCTTATTGTTGGAAGGAAACTTAATTCCCTTTTTATCAGCCCATATTTTTCCCACATCTCCCTTTTGCCTATTTTGTTGATAGCATATCCAAGCCTTTCATATAACTTCATCCGTGGTCTTTAGGTTATCAAAATGGAGATGCTCTTCATGAAAAACAATAGGCTACTGATAAATCGCTGCACTTTCTCCTTTCCTCCTGTATGTAAGGGACATATCTAACCAAGGATGTAAATTTTGCTATGAGCACCTCCATAGATAATTGACCCAATCGAAGATCGTGAAACACTCCTATGCATTTTTGTCATAAAATCTTTTAGTTAAATATTTCTCCTTAAAATATCTTTGGAATTTTTCCCAAGTTATGCTCTAATCATTCACTCCACACATAGTTTTTACTTCCTTCCACCATCGGTTGGCTTTTCCTTGCAGCTGAAAGACGGCCAAGCAAGCCTTTAAGTTATGATTGTACTCATACAGCTGAAGGCACTTATGCATATTAATAAGTCAGGCTTCAGCTGCCTCTTCCTACTCACCATCAAAGAGTGGAAATTTTATTTTCCGAAATTCTCCTTGTAGTTCTATCTCTTGTCTTTTCTATGTTTTGCGTTCTGATGCATTATCACATTTTTCCTCCTAATTTTCCTCACTGCCTTCTCTTCCTAAATACTCGATTCAGAATTCTTGTTCACCAGTCATGTTCCCGTGCTATGGGCTAGGAATTGGTTGTCGTTGATTTTGTCTATTAGACAGACTCTTCATAAGCTTTTCCTGCTCTTACATCAACCTTTCATTATCTTCTCGTAACTGGGCCATCTCATCTTTCAGTTTGCACAATTTCCAAGATTGCAGTGTTGGTATTGCATGGTTCTTCCCCCAAATGTACCCATACTTTAGGATTGGCTTCTTGAAAAGATGTCAGCCCTACTCCTGTCAAGGATCTGTGGGGTGTAATTCCAGTCCTCCTCATGTTGTCTATTTTTTCTTTCTTTCTCTCTTTGTCTGTGCATATCAAAAATTTTCTTAATCATTTATTTCAAGAGGTCCCAGTTTTGTAATCTTAGCACTCTAATACCACTTGTGACAACTCTTAATTAAAAAATAATAATTACCATAGTGCAATGATAACATAGAAAAATTTAAAATTCATTCATGCTTTAGGAATTAATGTACGTGTAACTATATCACTACCTGTGATTCACTGTTTAATCCCTACTTTATACATATTACATGTAATAAAACACAATTTGATTTATTTTCATAATGGTATACATATTGCATATGATTTGAATTTAATGATTTCATAATCCTAACATCTAAACCTTGGATTCCCACCCTAAGGGTTGGTGGGAGCGGACTTCTGGACTCTTCTGGTTGCTCACCATCTGTTCGACACCTTCTCTGTATGGTTTCCCCATCAACGATCTTATTTGGCTCAAGTCCATTGAACGACTGAGAGTAATTACCTTAACTACTTTGTTCAATTCATCCTCAAGTGAATTAGGCATTTCTCGCTTCGTCTGGAAGAGCTTCCTGTCTCTGGGTCATTAGAGTCGGTCTTGTCAATCCTCTATCAGAGATCAAAACTCTTTCTGCATTTTATTTCTAAGTGTCTCGCTCCATTCACTCAGCTACATTTCGCTAGGGGCATGCCATAATCTGACGGGAGGATCTTGTCAGTCATTACCCCTTACCCCTCATGTCTGGCACCTGCTGGCTTAGGTCTTTTCATCAATGTTTATTAAAGTCCATGACAGTCAATGTTTAATCTTTTAATGGACAAGAGTCATTTTCAGTCATTAGGTATAGGGATTAGTCAATTTGGTCTTCAACCATGTCCAATAAAGCCATGCAGGCTAGAGGGAGGCCCTTACAAAGTTGTGATTTAAAGATTTTCATCATCATGTTGACAGATTACGACTGTTCTTCAAAATTCTATTTTGAAGAAAAGTCAAATAGTGTGTCATTTGTGATAATTTTCAAAAACATTTCCGGTTGATCTCTTTAGGCACAGTCATGGTTTCCTTGGCCAAATGCCATGTCAACAACCCCTGCAAAAAAGTGCCAAAAATTCCATCATTTTAGCTAAAAATTTAAAAGGTAGAAGTGAAATACAGAGTTAAATTAAATTAGGGAAAAAGTGCCAAAACAAAACATTATCAAAGTGGGTTTTGAAGAAACAAAAATCAAAACCATGACTCGAATGTCTTTATATAGAATTTCCCCAAGAAACAATGTCATTCTGCATACCAAGGTTAGAGAGAAGCATTTCAAAGTGAGTGTGAGAGCTAGCGCGTGTCTTGAGTGAGGTTGGAGGTGGTTTGATTGGCGCGGCGCACATAGGGAGCGCGGCGCACTGGGCACGAACACACAGTGTTAAAATAACACAGGCGTGGCGCACACAAACAACACAGTGCACTGGGTATGCTGCGCGGTGCACACCCATAAAGGCCCGATTTTTGCTCCAAATTGCAACAAATCACTTTTGAAACCCTTGAAATTGCCAAGTAGGGTCGACATCTCGGTTGCTCATCCAATTTTGTGAATATGATGATGGTTTATGGCAGTTTATAGTTGCAATAGAAAACCCTTAAACCCTACCACTTGAAGTCATCAAAACCATTGCTCTTAGGGTTGCAAATTTGTTGTGTTGATGCCAAGGTTCCTCCTCCCTTTCACCTTTTCCTTATTTCCATCATTCCCTTCCCCCCTATTCCATTTTTCCCATCTTTCCCTACCCTAAAACGTTACTAAACCCCTATTCCCTATCCCATCCACTCATTTGTCAAATGTAAAACCCAAAAATCCTACCTTATAAAATCCCCAAACCATCCTACATGTCCCTAAACAAAATTTCTCCCCATAATCCCTAATCCATTCATATTATTCCCCTTCCTAACAGTCCCTTTTGCATTGTTCCCCTTGGTGGCAGAATTCATAACAACACATAGTTTCATACATCATCAAAGGGCAGTCCAAGCACAATCCATATACAGCAGTCATGGCATCTAAGCATTCATCGAAGTATGAAATGGAAACCCAAAGTGATTCATCCTTGGAAGAACAAGCTCCTCGGAGACATCATAAAAGTGGCAGACATGTTAGGGATGAACCAACCACCCTTACAGAATTGTAGGCCTGCCCTCTTGCTATGTCATGTTTCCAGCATCTGTCATGTTTTGAGTTTTATCAAAAGGTGGCTAGTGTTCGAGTTCATCATGAGTTGGCCCATCTTTTTGTGCTTCACTTACATGGAGATCACGCTATCTTAGGTGGTGTCACCTTCACACTGACACCTGAAACTGTCTCATTAGCAACCGACATACCGAACGCTGGAGAACCATGGCACAAGAAATAGAAGGTTGATCGGCAGCATTATGAGCCATACATTAAACTTGCTTTCTTGAGGCAGCTCAAAAGAGTCTTTCCAGTCCGATATCTGAAAGATGGAAATGCTCCACTAATGAAGTTGATCATGAAATATTTCAGCTGTGAGGGGAGGTTCTCTCATTTATATGCTTATCACATCAGGTTGCTCATGCATTTTACCAGGGTATGGATGATGAACATCCCATATTTCATTTGCAGGAACATAGAGAGGATGAACACCTTCATGCAGCACAAAACCCCTCAGCAGCAACTTAACAATGTTTATCATGTTGCTCTTATTAAGATTTTGGTGGTTCGTCAGCTGGGATTACAGGGCATTACTTGGGATTATTTCATCTCCCATGTCCTCTTCAGCACTTCATAGGTATTATCAGAGGTTGAACATGAGATAGGTGGTCCTTCTCATCAGTATGAGCGCCATGAGGCCGCTACTATGCCGGTATTCATCACATATCACAGAGGTAGTAGAAATTTGTTTGCAGCAGCGAAGCGAGTGTTATCTCCACCCGGGGTGGAAGGGGCCTCACTTCCGACATCGGAAACACAAGTATAGGACAGGGGCAAGGGACCCATGCATGATGAGGGGCCATCAGGTGAACGAGAGACCGACTTCATTCTCATTCATGATGATGATACAGATGTGGAGAGTGCCAAACTTAGAAGGACCATTCAGGAGTAGCAAATAGAGATCCAAGCCTTGTCTCTCAATTTAGAGGGGGCTAAGTGGATTACCATGTACTTGGAGCAGAGGAATAAATAGCTCAAAGACCAGCAGGAGATCATGGAGCTGCAAAACATCCGCAAGAATCACCAATCTGCCAAACATAGGAGGATTGAGCTCACTCCATTAGAGCAAGAGATTAACAATCATTGAGAGTCTTGGCTCGAGCGGATCAACATCCACCTTGAGAGACTGCTAAAGAAGGCCGACAAGGACAAAACATTATTGAGGTGGATGGTTTATCACTACAGGGCACGGAACATGAGTTCAAAGGCTCGGATAAGGAATTTGAAGGCGAAATTGAGGAGAGCGACAAAAAGAAAAAAGAGGAAAAAATAGCAAGATCGGCTCTGAATCTTGGCTGAAGCCTCTGTGGCCCAGTATAGCACTTCATAGAGAATCTCCAACCCAAATTTCAAAAAATTTGGGGCAATTTTGTTCATTTGACAAATTTTTGTGCACAAACAGGGTTTTTCTCCCTATGTGTCGCGCCACTCGCGCGACGCTTATGATAGGGAGCTCCAAATCATGAAAGGTTTACATTTTTGGATTCAGCATGAAAAATAATGATTGTTGGTGCATGGCCAAGAAGTTTGGGCAAGTTTTGAGTCCCCAGGAGGTCAAAAACACTCAAACAATGACCTCTGTGCCCCTATTTTGACACATAGGAAGAAATATTGGAAGATTGATGTTTTGGAGGGGAAAATGAGCACCAAATTTAAAAATTCCACTTGGGTTGGAATGTAGACAGGCAGGGCCTTCTAACAAGCACACTTGGGCACAATTTAGACTTTAGTAAGTACCTCAAAATCACCTCCAAAGTGGCATGATGCATATAGTTTTGGGCGCGCCGCATAGAGACCCAAAGAACAAAATCACTTCCGCTCCGCGACATTTTGATTCGCGATTTTCTCCAAGTGGGCCCGCTCATTTACACTACATTTTTCTCGGCACCTAAGGCAAATTTTAAAAAGTATTTTCACTAAAGTTTGGCTTCTATCCAAGTGGCAAAGGAAGGCAAGCAGTCACCCAAACAATTTGTCATTTTTGTAACGCTGCACCTGTCACTAATGGTTGGCTTTCCATTTCCAGTTTGTAATGATTTGAAAAACTCCCCAACTTTGGGTTGTTCCATTTCCCAATGGAAAAGTCTATTTATTGTATGTAAAATCAATTGCAAAAGGTTGTTTGTAATTTATGGGAGACTGTGGGAGAGAAGCTCAGCTACTCATTGTATATTTTGACAGAGAATTAATGAAAGGCAATGGCTCTGGTTCATGAGATTCATGTGGTGTGAGTGTAGAAAATGTATTCTCTTTCTATTTCATATGTATTTTGTTATGTTTCACAGTTCATTCATATTCATATCCAGTGAAATTTTCTAAGTAAGATAAGGTAGAATTCATGTTTATTGCTCTCCCTGTGGGAAAGTTTCACGTTCTGTGTTCTTCTTCTGTTGAAAAGGATTCATGTATTTATGCCCTTTTCACCCTCCTAAACAATCATGCCATTTCACATTATTTCAAATTTAATTGCTAGACTTTCCGCCTGTCTTTCCTCATGAAGTAATCTGTGCCTTTGTGTTAAATTCTCTTCTAATACTATTCGTTAGTCCCATACATCCCAAAAACTCAGTCATTTATGAAAAATTGCCTCTTGTTTTCATATTTATTTACCTAGCCTAAAATCGATATTCATTGTAAGTCATCTCAGATCATATTGTTTATTATTCACTGAGCGTGACTCAGAGAGAGCCCTCTCATGTTCTGGTAGGGCTAGCTACCAGACTGAGCGTGGTTTGTGGTTACCCTGAATTTTGCCTTCCTTCAGCATAAGGTAGATTTAGGTGCTAACATAGTGGTGACTCTGCTGGGGACGAAATTACACCCCTTCTTGATAATTCTAAGCTTCCGGACGATAAGTTTAGGATTCGATAGGTTGAGTGAGTTGGTCGTGTCCTTTTGATTTTTCTTAACAACACACTGGCTTGTAGAAGATATACCAGAGCTAATCCAGATCTAGATCCTCCGCACATCTACGAAAATCCCAATTTGATTCCAAGACTTTGTCGTCAAGAGAGCTCTATATCTCCAATGTTCAAATCCCATTCATGTCCTGACATTTTTGAGTATCTTGAAGAGCTAGATTTTGATGATTAGTTTGAAATATCATTGTTCGAGACCAAATCCCAAAGGGTGGTTGACTCTACTGTCCCTAATCCACAGTTTCTTGTAGGCTTGGAAACTGAAAGGGCTGACCTGTCAATTGATAATTACATTGTGGCACAACTTCAAACTCCAATTGTTAACCCCCTACAAACTGCGCACACTCCTTCGACACCTCCAAGGTCAAACCCATGAAAAGTGATGGTTGCTTATTTTGTACCTCTTGCGCTGCCTCAAGTTTTAGATGATATGCCCGTAGATTATCAAAGCAAAATCCCATTTTTTGATGGCACTCCTAACAACATTACTGCTCAGCAACATGTGGATAGAATGACAGATTTTTGTGAACTTCACGAGATCGATGTAGAGAATGTGGTAATGAGACACTTTGTACAAACATTTGCAGGCGAAGTGAGGAAATGGTTCAGAGGTTTTCCGGCTGCACGTATCACTACCTTGGTCAACCTATAAAGACAATTTTTAGGCCGCTCGGAAGTGAAAAACAATCCTCTCCAAATTCTAGCTGAATATGAGCAAATCAAACGAAATGTTGGTGAGTCGGTCAAAGACTATTGCATTAGATTCAATTCTGTTTATAATGAAATTCCTGATCATCTAAGGCCACTTGTGGGGCTACCCATGGTGAATTTTCTGGATGGTTTTGATGCTGACGTGGCTTATCAATTAAGAGAGAGAGAACCAGCCAGAATGGAAGACATGCAGAAGATCGCGGTCAGTGTTGAAGCAAATCTGCTGACCAAGAGGGCTAGAGCAAATGCAGAAAAGGTCACCGTAAAAGAAGAATCTTCCTTGGTAGATCAATTACTCCGGAAGGTAGAGCAAATGCTTGAAAGGGTGAAACTTGAAAAACCTGAGCCACAAGTTAGAAATCCTAACTTCTGTGGCCATAAACAACCACAATATAGAATAAGGCAGAGAGATGAGCGAGCCCAAGAGCAAACAGCACAACAACCAGTACAGCCACCTTTGCAGCAAAATTTTGTGCATGGACTACAGTAAGATGAGGACGGGAATATAATAGGTGAAGAAAACCACTTCTCTACTCCTGATGATTTGCCTATTTATATTACCGAGGATGAGGAGTATGCACAAAGTTCGGCTATACACAAAGATGCAGATTTCATTCTAGCAAATGGCACCACTTTGGAGGAAGAATCAGATGAGTACCAAAGAGGCTATAGGAATGCTTTGTCTGCCCAACAACATCGGTATTCACTTAGAAACAGAGACATGCCGGTTAAACCAATTCAGAAGAGGAAGGACATTGAGGCATCAAAGAATGATTCATCAGTTGCACAAAGGAAAGGAAAGGAGGCAATTAATCTAGATAGCAGCAAATCACCATCAGCAAAAAAATCAAATCAGCCAATTGCATCGAAAGAAAAGGAAAGGAAAGAAATCCTAGTCAAAGAGGTAGAAAAGATTCCCGCTTTTAATTTAGAGAATGAAATTTCTAAATTGAAGGTATCCATTCCCTTGACTGAAATAATGAGGAATAGCAGTTAGAGAAGCCAAATGTCTAAAATTTTGAATTTTTACCCAATGTCTGACATGGTGAATGTCGAAGATGATCAACCCGAAATGATTTTTGAGCCAGCATCCAATGGCGAGTCTCCTGATAATGATGTGCCACCTTTTTATATAAGTTTAATATTACATGATTTTGTGCTACATAATGCCATGTTCGATTCCGGAGCTTCTCACAATCTCATGCCCAAGGCTATCATGGATAAGCTGGGTCTGGACATCACCCGACAATACCATGATCTCTATTCGTTTGATTCCAGCAAAGCAAGATGTATCGGGCTCGTCAAAGACTTGGTTGTGAGTCTGGATCAAATCCCAATGAAGAATGTTTTGATGGATATTGTTGTAGCAGATATTCCTCCCAGGTTTGGCATGCTTCTTTCCAGGTCTTGGGTAGCAAAATTGAAAGGGACACTACAACTACATTTCTCCTATGCAACGATTCTGGTGTTTGGCCAAATCAGGAAACTGTATCGGGAACAAAAAATAAAATACATGATTACAAGCAAGGAAAAACCAATAAATCATCCAATTAATTATGTACATATAGATTTAGAGTCTTTCGTTTTGTATTATGATAGTTTCAATGATATCGATATTCAGTTAGTAGAAGCAGATAATATTCCAGAAATAACAGAAAATTTTAGAGGAGTTTTAAAGAAACAAGGACAAGAACAACAAAACATCGTTGAGCGATCAACTGAAAGCAATGGACAGCAAGTAGGCAAAGCACAACAAACATATTTTCAGCACTTACAAGTAGAGGAAGAAGGTTTGTGGACCATGGATTTCGATGGAGCAGTGGGAAATGATGGCGCTGGAATTGGGATTTGGGTATGTAGTCCTTTCTCCACCCCGAACAAAGTGCCTAGTAACGTGCGGGTCTGCTCTTACAAGTTAGCTTTTGATTGTTCAAACAATGAAGCTGAGTATGAAACTCTGATTGTTGGACTAAAAATTCTAAGAAAGCTAAATGCTAAGAGGATTGCAATATATGGCGACTCCGAATTGGTGATTAAGTAGGTCAGAGACGAATATCAAGCAAAGCATCCTCTGATGCGGGCTTACCGTAATGTAGTTCTAGACATCCTAAAATTATTTTCAGAATATACCTTGACATGTGTGCCTCATGTACAAAATAGCATTGTTGATTCTCTTTCTAAGGCAGTAAGTAGTTTGAAGATCCCAATGAACTCTAGTAATAAATTCGAAATCCATGTCAAGCATCGTCCGACCGTCTCGGACAATTAGAGATATTGGCAAGTTTTCCAAGATGATGAGGAGATTGATGATTTTCTGCAAAACAAAGGTAAGTTCAAAGAAACCTCAATTGATGTAGAAAATGATGATGGTAAAGATAATGGTAAAGATGATGTGTAGATCAATCAAATGGTAGTGTTGCTGCTAAAGAATAACATTATTCCTAAAGGCTTGATACCTTTAGAATAAATCTTTGATCAAGATGATGTAGCCCGCAAACCAACATTGCAGCCAACAGAGAAGGGTGTGGAAGAGGTCAATGTCGGAACAACTGCTAATCCTAAAATGGTAAAACTGTCTAAAGCATTGCCACAAAAGATAAAAGCCAAATATATCAGTTTGATGTATTCATTTGTCGATGTGTTTACTTGGGACTATTCTGACTTAAGACATATGATACCAATATAATTCAGCACACTATACCCATTAAGCCCAATCAAAAACCTTTCAGACAAAAGTTGAGAAGGCTAAATCCAAAGCTATTTCCATCATTTGAAAAGGAAATAAACAAGTTGTATAAATCAGGAATCATTGTTCCCATCAGATTTTCGGATTGGATCTCTAATTTGGTGCCCGTACGAAAGAGGATAGGTAAGATTAACTTATGCATTGATTTTAGAAATCTCAATAAAGTTTCATTGAAAGATAACTATCGACTGCCCAAAATGGACCATATACTTCAGCAAGTAGTGGGAGCATCTCGTATGTCACTACTTGATGGTTATTTTGGATATAACCAAGTTTCTTTCCATGAAGATGACCGAGACAAGACAGTGTTCACCACTCCGTGGGGAACTTTTGGTTACGCTAAAATGCCTTTCGGTTTGAAGAACGTAGGTGCTACATTTCAACGTGTAATGGACTTGGGTTTCGCAAATGAGAAGGATGTCTTTTTGGTTGTGTACCATCTAAAAACTGTCTTTTAAACGTGCAGAAAATATGGCCTGTCACTGAATCCGAAAAGGAGCTTGTTCGCCACGGAGGAAGGTAAACTACTTGGGAACATTATCTCAAAAGATAGCATTCGTATTGACCCAGCACGTGTACAAGCGATTCAGCAAATCGATCTCCGCCGGAATAAGAAAGAGATTCAATCTTTCAATGGTAAAATGAATTTTCTACGCCACTTTGTACCTAATCTTGCTGAACACCTAAGAAGGATTACAAAAATGCTTAAGAATGTGTTGATTCCTCGAAAATCGTTGCAACAACATTGGGGGATAACCACCCGGTCTGGACCTTAATACAGCTCCTTTTCTGTTTGGGATGGTGGCTCCAACTGGATATAACGGGACTAGTTTCCCGATAATGAATAAAAGGGGTGGATGAGTGATGGGTTGTCTGTTCTAATGATAGGCGAATAACTTAATCTATCAACAAAATAAGAGAACTAATACTAATCCCGGGAACCATTATTCTTTGTAAATGCAGCGTTTAACGATCTTTGTCTATTGAGAGGCATGTAGATGAATCTGTAAAATAAACATAGATATTCATTCATTCGATGATTACTTCATCTAAATAGTTAAACAAAGTGATTAACACAAGATTACTGCATTTACCATTTATATCATCGATACATAAATGATTGGAAGAAAAGCATACTATAAACAACCAGTAGTGGAATGCATAAAGGATGATGTTAAAACACACACACACACATATATATATACATGCGATAATAGAAAAAGCGATCAAATGACAATTCATATAAAAGAATGAGTCCATACATAGATAATAGTACCATATGAGTTGCTAATCAATCCCAATATCAATCACTATTTGAAATTCTTCCTTCAGCGCAGAAATTCTTTCAAACAAAGACAATAGTACACATTTGTATAAAAGCTTCCTTATCAAAATCGGAATGATTGGTCCAGTTTCATAAAAGAATATCCCTGAAGTACAATAGTGCAACTTCAGGGTTTAAGTCATATACAAAACTTTACGACCCTTTCTAAATGCATGAAAGGGTCTATAAATACTACTAAACTAAAAAAATCTATGAAAACAAAATCCTACTTAATTGGTATCAATTAACAATAACTATCTTCTTGGCAGCGATCTAGCAGTCGGCGATGTGAATCATCACTCATGTTGTTTTCCTTTAAACCTGAGCTGGCTTATCGCAAGCATTGGCTCCACTTTGGGTGGTCTGTTGAGGCGAGAGCTAAGTTGGGCAGCAAAGGTGGCATCCTAAATATCGGGGATAATATACCCGATCGCATCTGTGAGGCATTTGAGGGCGGCTCTCTGGCTGTGCGGCTTCACTAAAAAGAACCAATAGGCATCCCATGTTCAACTGTTAATTCCTGCAATTAACCTTCCATTTTTTTCCGGCTCTGGGTAACATGAATGCTCCAACATCTTCGTTGTTGTTAATTGGCCTGGAGTACATTAAGAAATCATGTTAGACAAGTAAAGAGTATTATTAACCAATTCAACCAGATTACTAGTGGTTGTCTTGCATCTTAAAATCGCTCTTTATGCCTTCATTAACTAAGATTGCCATTCTGTAAATAATATTTCTTTGTGCGATTCTAGGATCCTTGGTAGGTTAGCTACTTGTCCCTAATCGGAATCTTTACATTCCAGAAAATTTGTCAATGTTTCTTCGGCTTGATCCAAATCCGTCCTTGCCTTTTCTACTTTTTCACTTATGGATGCCACTAAGTCGCACAATGGTTCTGCCTGGGTGATTTGCTGACACAAAAGCTTCATCTGATTTATCAATCCTTTATTTAATTGAAATGCCTTTTCTTTAAACTCATTTATCTGGGGGAGCTTCTTTGTTTGCTCAAGTTGAGCTGATAATTGAGCAATCTGCTCATCTTTGGATTTCAACATTTTCTCAGTTGATGCTTTTAGTTGCGCCAATGCTTCCGTTAGCTCCTTTTGCTTTTGGACTGCACTGTCGTCAATCCTCTGTTTTTCTTCCTGCGATTGCTTAGTCAGCTGATTGTTTATTTGTTGTTGTACTAGAAATTGCTGTTCTGCCTGCTCTGCCTTTTGCTGCGCTTCTGATAATTGTGCCTATGGCGAAAAGATATCCTGATCTTTTGTCTTCAATAAACTGCTCACCTCCGATGCATTGTCTATTGTCGCTGCTGAATAAGCTCCAGCATATTGCGATAGTTTTGTCAAATTATCAAAGGGATCAAATTCCTCTTTCCATAGCACATTGCCCGTTACTGTTTGTTCTGGGAATAAAGAAGGTTGATCAGTCCTTCTCCTCTTCCTCTGTCGTTTCACTACAGCTTTATGCCTTGGGCTATATAAGACGTCCAAGGGCGGAATCTCTTCAACCTGCAAAATGAATTAGCCGGAAGGATCCTTTGGGATTATTTCCATTTCTTTTGATTTGGGTGGGTCGTTGGTTTCACCTAAAACTTGCTTCGAAGTCGCCTCTTGTGTATTGACTTGTTTTGAAGTCTCTTCATCTTTAGAGCATTCCAGATTGCCAATAATCGAGTTAAATTGTTGCCATTCATGGAGCAATTTCGGATCAATCTGTGTATCTTCATTTACATTTAAACTGCTCTATTCTTGCTCTTTCGTTTGGGCCTCTTCTTGTCTTTGCTCATGCACTTCCTCCTATTTCTTTGATGCAATATGAGGTTCTTTATCAAGTCGCTGATCAGGCTCGCTTGATTCTGTTGTTGGAGTTGTCGCTAACAGGTCTAGAGGCAGAGTTTGCAACCTCTGCTCTCTAAGTCTGTTGAATTCGACTAGCCCTTCATCTTTGTATTCAATTATGGCGAGAGATTTAACTCGATACATTGACTCAGCTGATGTGAACAAGTCCTCAAATATGTCTTCGTTATGCTCGAAATTGGCCAATTTGGCCTGTTCGAGTGCATTATAGGCGACTTTGTTTGGATCAAATCGCCTGCTCGGTAGAGTTGCCAGGGTTAGTGAATTTATTTTCTCAGCTTTTTTCTCTGCATGTTTGAAATCATGCAGAGTGTATATACCAATTCTCAAAGGAAAAGAGGGCCAGACGTGCTTCTTAGCTTTCTTCAGAGTTTGTGTAACCCCATCGGCGATGATCTGATAGGCTATTTCCCTGGCCAATAGTTTATCAGGGATGTATAGAGGAAGAACGTGGGGCTTGGCTTGACTGCCAAAAACTCTGATATAAGTGAACTTTTCCTCCCTGAACCAACTTCCTATGGATGTTAAATCAATCCCTTCTTGGTAGGAAATCTGAGGAGCAGGGTTATTGAAAATAGAATAATGAATGGGCAACATGAAGCCATTGCAGATTTGATACAAATGATGTTTGTATTTGGTCTTCCACAACTTTTGATGGTATATGTGGATGGGTGCGGGGTCTTGCGACGTCCACCTCCATCCAAGCATAGGAAATTCATAATTAAAACACAAGACATCTAATACATAGGCACTGTAGTAAAATGGGGGAATGAACCTTTCAGTGACGCGGGACTTGAATCTGAAATCAAGAATTGTGGATGCTAACTTATTGGACAGTATATCTGCCCAATCCATTATTTCACCACTACATGCCGCCTCCATTAAGGGGACCATTTCTATGGTAAAATTGGCGGGATCATGTAGTCCCCACAACCTGCACATCATTATTCCAGCATAGCAATAAGGAGAGCATAGAGAATCGACTGAGTACTTACCTGAAGATTCGTGCTTGTGTTTTGCAGGTTTTTGTCTCCAACCTCGAATGGGTTCGGATTCAGTCTCATTCTCAACTCGGAATTTCTCCAGGAATGTCGTGTTATATTTCTTCTCTGCCTTCGGCAAATGATACATTTGCCTTAAATCCTCGGCTCGAAAGGAACCGAAAATTCTCCCATCTATGGTGCTGAGAGTTCTGTCGGTAATCGGGATTTCCTGAATCGCCCATCTAACCACATCTGCATATGGGAGGATTTTCTCTCGAGTCGCTATTCGATGAAGAAAAGAGTTGGCTAAATCGCTTAGATTAGCCTTAGATTTGCTAGTGCTGTCAGCTGAGACTTGTATTGCTGTCACCCTTGGCTCTTCGGCTTCGATCAGATTATAGGTGCCTTGCCAAGTAGTTCTGACAAGTCCCAGGCATGTAGTGTCCGATATTAGCCCTTTCTTTTTAGTTCTTTTATCAATGATAGGTTGCCCTGTGGCCGGCGAAGTGGAAGCCATTGTGGTTTTCTTGGACTTCTTCCCCATTCTGCTTAAATCTGGTACCTCGGAAGAATTCTGCACAGAGATGATAATGGACGTAATACAGAAAATGATAGCGTAAATCGAATATGACTGAGATATATATCGATGAATGCATGGCGAACGATTGACTTAAGGTGGCCTCGGATAAAATCTATAAAAAGATCTCAGGCTTACTGTTTCATTAAATGGCCGTTAAGACCTGTCAATCCTATCAATGCCCGTCAATTCGATTAATGGCCGAATGATTTATTTGAAGCGTGCCTTGGGTGTTTTGGCGGTTGAGCGCAGTTGAATGGCTCTTCGAAAGATGAGGCCTTAAATACGAATAAATCATATTAAACCCGCTTTAAGATTTCCTTTGAAATCTGCGCTTTTTGGCTTTATCGCAATCGGGAGTCGGGGGAAATCATAAATCGTTATATTGGTTCCATTTGGAATCCCTGATCGCCAATAGTGATATCACATCGCGTCGGGAGTAGCAAGTGGGGCAATTTAAAAGCATGCATAGTTGATTGCCGATCGCCGATAGCGATATCGCATCGCATTAGAGCACAAGGGAAGTTTTTTAATTGCGCCAATTCATTATCGCCGATACCCGATAGCGATATCGCATCGCATCGGAGCAAAAGAGAGCTTTATTGCACTAGTTCATTATCGCCGATATCTGATTGTGATTTCGCATCGGAGAGAACCAACAGGTCCTTAAGTTGTGTCCCCTTTGTCATTGCGATATGCGATCTTGTGATCGCTTTATCGCAATGACAAAAGATTAATCATTTATGTGTAAGGCTTTTGATTGGTTTATTCGAAAAGGTTTATTGGTAATGCTTTATTTTATTTTTCAAACCTTTTTGAATAAAAGTATGTTGATACCATTTAAAACCAAAATTAAAAAGGGACCCATTTCATATTATGGTTTTGGGATAATATTGATATGAAATGGGGGGTTGTTGTAGGGCACAACAATTGGCGATTCGCCGGAAGAAACAGTTATCTCTGAAAAGTATGGAAATACTTAAACTTTTTCAAAATAGAAATTTTATCAAAGGGGAAAATTCTAATATAACTAGGTATAGTTGCATTCCAAACAAAATAAAACTTTCTTTGCTAATTCCCTCCCTTGTTTAAAATTAGATACATTCTAGATTTTAAATTGGCCTCTATTGGTTGATAATGATAAAACAGAAAACTTTTCCAAATCAGCTTTTAAAATTAACTCCTTTGTCATAGGTAGAGCCTCTGCTGCCAGCAAGCGTTCATAGTTTTGGCAGGGATACCTTTTAACCATGTCATTGTCTATTGTCCCATTCACCTTAGAGCATGATTAGCAGAATGAATTCAAAACATGTTTTTCACATTTTGTATTTCTTTTCTCTTTTCTGTTATTTTTGTAAGATAAAAATCCATTGCCCTGGTTTGGTGGCCAGCTGAGTGACAATGCCATTCACTGGTAGTAATCTAACCGAACAAGCTGGCTCGTG
>APFE031393803.1:0-20004 GCA_000404065.3 Pinus taeda | reverse complement strand
AGCAGGCCCCTCGGATCCACGATTGTGTGGTTATCTCAAATTTGAGAGAAAGTCTGCTTCCATCAGCCCTAACCTTCTTGAAATGGGATTTAGCGACGTTCCAGAGCCTCTTAATTAGGTCAGTCGATAGATTTCTCATCTGGCCTCTCGATCGATGACGAATCTGTAGTCATTTTTGGTTGGAGACACCCCATTCGTGGGCTGGGTTCTAGTCCTATCCCCAGATGGCCACTTCATAGCGTGGGACCTAACACTACCTGGCAAGACAGACCCTAGAGTCCCTAATCCCTCCTGAAATCGCCTCTGGGGACAAGGTTAGAACCCAGCCCACGAATGGGGTGTCTCCAACCAAAAATGACTACTGACTCGTCGTCGATCAAGAGCCTAGATGAGAAATCTATCGATTGACCTAATTAAGAGGCTCTAGAACATCACTCAAGCCCATTTCAGGAAGGTTAGGGCTGATGGAAGTGGACATACTCTTGACTTTGAGATAACCACATGATCGTGGATCCAGGTGACCTGCTCATCAACCCAGCTCAGTGCCTACAGTATGAGAGGTCCCAACCTAAAATCATACCTGCTCGTCCTGAGTAAGATTTTAGGGACCGAGAACTGGCTTGCCTTGGTCCATGATTACCACTATCCCATACCAGAGGCCAGTGGGTCAAAGGGGCCAGTTTGTGGATCCCAACCCACAAAGTGGATTGTCGATCTTAAATTTAAGATGGGTGGTTAGGGAAGATGGAAGCTGACTTGCATAGCTAAGGATGGATCCACTTTTTAGGTGGGCCACTAGGGGAAAGCTCATCAACCCAGCCACTGGCGGTCCCGACCTCATCCAAGACTCCATAAATAAAGCAAACCATAAAAAAATCGCTCTGGGGAGATGCCGTTCTCCCTCTTTAACGGGTGGGGGGTATCTCTTTTCTCTCTCTCTCTCTCTCTCTTTTCTCGTTACCCTAAAGGGGGAAAAAATTCATTGATTGCATTATAGTGGACTTGGCTTTCAGTTTTGTAACAAATTGTATAGCCACTTGTTTGTAGCATATGATCCTCGAATTGTGAATCAATGTAAGTAAGCATCGTCATTCCTTCAATCTAGCCCAGGTAGGAACATTCCATTGTTCCGTGGTATAGGTCAGTGGATGTAGGTCCATTCAAATGTTCCGTAGCATTCATCCTTGTTCATCCATCCCAACCTATGATCTTAGCCTAGCGATGATGATCGGCTAACAATGACCACTGACAATTGGCTATAACAACTCGGCAATGACTGGTTGGCTCTGATTGGCAATGAGGCTATCGGCTGGGTGGAAATGAGACTGGCTAACAATTACCTTCTGGCTATGCTTGAATCTCGGCTGACCCTCTAACAATGACCTTCTATCTATGATTAGCGAGGACTCCTAGCAAAAGGACTACCAGCTACTGGCAACAAGCAACAAGCAACCAACTTGTGTCTATTATCTATGACTCCTAGTTAGGACTACTAGGTTCTAGCGACTATCAACAATGATCGACTAAGATTTACTGACGCCTCTGATTGGAAGCATCAAATAGGACCTACTTGGCTTTTCCCTTCAGGCTACTCCTGGTTGTGATCGACTTGCTATGACTGCTAGCTATAGGCAATGACCACTGGCACTAACTAGCTGCAAAGACTAGAGGTTCTATGACTAGAAGTGATTCTATGACTAGAGCTTCTAGACTAAGTAGAGGTTCTAGTAAAGACTGTGAGTATGGCACATGACTGTGTACTTGAGTTGTTCGATCCCTAGCATAAGTAAGCAAGAGACCTACCATCAGCAAGGCAACAAGTAGGATCAGCAGGCAGGTGTAAGCAATAAGTTGTCAAGGTTGATAGAGGCTATCAAAAATATAGCAAGCAACAAGGGTCCTATTGAATCTAAAGGAAATCGACATGATCCTGCCTGTTATAGGGAAAGTTCATGAAATGGCCTATATAAGTAATAAAAAGATGACTTTGTGTACCGCGATGAGTTGTGTTTCCTCGGCCCCTTTAAAAAGGAGGTTTTGCTAAATGAAAACAATAAATGTAAATATTTTCTAGAATCTATTCCACTGCATGATACTACAAGTTCTACTACAAGCCTTATTCTATCAAGACATGACATGAATCCTTGATATTCAATACCCCCTTTTGGTAGTCTTGACCTACTAGAAGAATCCAAGCAGGAGCGAGGAGGATAACTTGTCTCTGGCTACTATCCTGCTTCTATATTGTCTTACTCTATGGGACTAGGAAATACTCTAGAAAGGAAAGCCCCTGCGGCCTACCTAATAGGAACCATTGCAAGATAAGCTGAACACCGGACTAGGTAACATAGTGAGGACCTTGATGGATGGTTCAACCCTTGGACTTGCTAGAACCAATCAACCCAGTTTACCAAGTCCTATAGTAGCACCAACAGTAGTAGATAGATATCGAGATGCGGTGTAAGTCACAGATCCTCCAGATCGAAATCCAAAAGTAGGGGAAGCATAGGTAGCATCTTAGCCAATAACATCAGCATCTGACCCACATGCTGATCCTCCAGAGGCATAGGTAAAGGTAGAAAAATTTGATCCATAATCCATCTACCCAAAACCAAAGTAAAAGCCCATAAGTCACAGCTAAAGGTCACGAGCCTTAATAGGCCAGTAGAGTAAGAACTCCTTATTGATTATGTAAGAATGCTGGAAGGATTGGGAATACATATTAGGGTAGTGATGTGGTCCCAGAATTAAGAACGCATAGATCTATTAGGAACGAAGGGAAGGAAATTTTACTATTAGGTACCAATAGGGCTGAGGTCACTATTGAATAACACATATAGGTTGCCACATAGCCATACAAACATTGCTAAAGAGAACGAGAATGCGCAAGCACGCTCGACCACTAGGAGAGGTTAAGGTGGGGTCTAAACTACTAGAAGGGCTTGTCTGGGTAATCATAATCCTCCACTGTCTGTTTAAGATAGTCATTTTCACCCACTTTCTCAGTAGGGATGGCAGGGAGTCAGCTAGAGATTCTCAAGCCAAAGGGCCTTTCATAAACACATAAACATCTTTCCTATTGCTAGGGTCACCATAGAATAGATGTGGAATGTTTGTCGGGACATTCATGGAAAGTGACTATTTATATCTTGGCCTTGGCTTTGCTTGAATAAAGACTCTGGATATGGTTATCGGCTTGAGGTTCTTATCTCCTCAGCTCGAAGTGATGTCTCACCGCCTTATAATTGACTTTCTTCATGGGCCTTCCCCACCCAAGGATTCTGATCAGTTCCTCTACGATCTACCTGGGACATTTATTTTTCTATTTCTTTCTTATATTTTGCATGAGACGATACGATCTCGTAGGTAAACACGAATTTATTTATTCTACAATGCACAATTACACGATATGATCGATTATGAAATGATTCTTCATGAACCACTCAATAAGTTACGCTCTTATATACCACATAATTATGTATATAATAGTAGGGACAGGGAAGGAAAGTAAACCCAGGGTGGCCAGAAATGTCCTTAAATGCCCCGGGATAGTCACCTGAATAATAATTTATTTGGGTCAATCACCTGAATAATAATTTATTTGATCCTAATGTGGCGATCATGCCACACCTTCTACCGCGACTTCTCAACTTCTTGGTGATGCCTCGCCAGGAATATTTGCTCCTCTAATGCCATTAACTCATCCAGGTGGTTCTGTATCAACTCTTCTTTGGGCATCCTCATAGCCTGCGCTGCTAATAGGCTGGGTATCAGGAATTCCGCGGGGACCACCGCTTCCCTTCCATATACCAGGTGAAAGGGACTGAATCTGGATAAGTTACTACTACTAGCTTTGGTACTGGGTCAAGTACTACTACCTTTGCTTCTGGTGCATATGACTATAGATCTGAAATAGCCAGTTCTTCATCCTGATCACAAGCATCTAACTCATGAGCTACAAGTGCTTCTACACGTGGCTCTTAAATTGTTGCTTAACCAACGACTTCATCAACTGGATCAACTAACTCAAGGTAAAGGTTCAAATCTGGATCAACCAGATCAACGGCTTCTACTGGAGCATCTACTGGATTTACATATGCTGGTGCTATAAATGGCTCTACTGCTGGATATTCTATATGTAATAATGGTGGTTCTAAGCCTGGTACAGATGCTACTGATAGACTAGTTAAACTGGTTAACCTGGTCCTAGAACTAGAAGGTAAGTACCTAGCTCTGTAAGTTAAGCTATGTGTTATGGATCTGGAACAACTAGCTCTGTTACTGGTGCTTCTATAGCTTTTTCCTTCGTGTATGGATATGTTATTGTCTATGCCTTAGCTACCTTAGCTACTAATGCTTCCTTTCATGTTGTTGATGGATGTTGGTATGGCTTGGCTTAGGGACTTAGGACTTTGGTGGGCTATCTCTGGTATTAGCTGGTGGCTTGCTGGGTCTTTCTCTTGAACATCGAAATCTCACTCTAGAAAACCAAGCTCCCTATCCCTAGCACAGAATCTCGCTCAAAGGGTAATATTATCTGCAATCATCAAAAAGTATACCTCTCCTTTTAGTCGAGCCATCTTGCGATCCCTCCCCACTAGAATTACTCTCCCAAGACAAGAATTACCCTCGCCATGGGCTAGACCTTGACACCTTGGGGTTTAGCAGACTTTCCTTGACTATCCCCACTACAATATCCCAGGAAAGAGAAGTCTGATTCGCTTCGGATACTAATGTGAATCCGACTGTAGGATGCGGAGCCGACCACGCTTGGTTAGTGATCCCTTTGAGCAGAGCTAAACTCCATATGTCACTACTTTATATAGAAAATGGAAGGGAAAAATACCAAGTGGCTGACCTTAGCTAGACAGAAATCCCTTCAAAGGACCCTTTCAAGATCCTCGGCGTTAGCGTCTTGACCTATGCTCGGGTCTTCACCAAATAGGATTTCTTTCCAACTAATGTTATTTTCTACTTGCATTTGCCATGTTCAACTGGAAAGCGCTGAAAGGCTGCGAGCTCCTTCAGCCAGGAAGGGGCATGATCTCGACAACATTCAAGCATGGAGGACAAGGAAATAAATTGATCACATGGAATTCAATGACAAGGCATTCACTACCTGGTACAACAAAATTGTGGAGGTCACCAAATCTCAATTTCTATTTTCCACTAGGATCATCAATCACTATCAAAAGTGGTTCTAGTTTTAAGAAATGGGGGACAACAACTACATGAAGCCAATCATGGAAGGCATAGATAGGATTGAAGTAAATCCCCTTTCATCCTCACTGTGATAGCTATTAGAGAACAAGTAGAAAGCTGGCCAGGAGTAACAACTAGCACTATGGAACAAGGGAGTTTTTTCCTATTTCCCAAGAAGAATCTGCATCAAATAGATGAGGAATTCAATCGAGTTCCTATGTTATATGATGATTCACTAGCCCTACATCCAGCACCAGTGCAGCCAAAGAAAAGGAAAGAAGTGTAACTAAGACCACCATCGAATTTAGTTGCGGAGAAGGGCCAGTCCTTTCCGCTCTACAACAACTTGAAACATGAAACCTCCACGCCCTGGCCAATGCTGCACTCCATTCAATGATGCTCTAGGAGCAAACTCCACACACTTATCAATGCCATACAGAGGTGCTTTCATCCTCCACTCACCTTGTTGAACTTTCTATATAATAGGTTGCTGGAGGTAGAAGGGGAACTGGGGTGGAGGCATGGACAAGGTGAGGCCTCACCTCAGAAAGAGCTTGTTACACAACCGTGAAATAATAGAAACCCCAAGGGAGCCCTTGAATCATGGCCATTCCCTCGAGGGTTTCCCTTACATAAACCAGGGATGAGCTCTCATATATGGAATGCAATGGAATGAATGTGAGCTGGTTCGTGTGGTCAGATCCTCCATCTAGCGCAGAATTAGGACCTATGGCCACAGTTTCATTCATTGGGAGGCACGCAACTACTAACTCTAGCAGGTCTGGCCCATTAACTCCAGGTGACCAGGCAGTGAGAGCTGGCCTAATGATAGTTAGATAATGAGACCCAATTGAGTGAATGGTTGGAGGTGAACCAAGTCTGTTGTGTATTCCTTAGCGATAAAGAAAGGCTGGGGCTAGATGTACACTTTCCCCTACTACACCATGGCTCTCCTGTACCTTTCTGAATTGGGGAGAAATCTGTCCCTCCCATGGACAATGGTGTCCAACTTCGAAGCACAATGTTGGACCAAATTCATCATTGTCAAATGATCTTGGAGCTCGCTGGTGCAGTTGGTCATGCGGGGACAAAGGGCCCTATCCCGCGCTCCCCTACCTGAACTCATGGTCAAAGGGAAATCAATCTGGTAATTCGAGTGCCTTTTGACTGATCCCGTTAGTCGGTGTTGTGAAACCAATCACAATCAATCTGGGTTGGTTGCCTTAAATAGTAAGGGCATCCTCCCCCATTCGAAAAAGAGTTGAACGCTCTAGCTAGTGGCATAGGGGTGTTTAGGCCCTTTTTAAAGGTGTGGCATACTATTATTTGCACCCTAATGACATAAGCACTCATTATTTCTTCAAGATCAATATTGTAGCTACACTGAGTGAGCCGCATACGAGTATAACCAATTTCATTCCTGAGATGGCGTCAAACCCAGGAACACCATGACTTGTTGGAACCATGATGAACCATCAATTTTCGGACCTTGCTAGTGTCACATCAATTTTTGGACCTCGATAGGATACCATCTCTAAATGTATGACGTTAGGAAGCAAGACAAACTTACCTCATTATTTATGGTTACTACCCGTGTCCTCCCGAGTGGGCCTGAGGGGGCTACCAGGTTTTCTCTCCCAGCCCAACCAGGTTAGGGAAGTCAAGTTCAGGCTTCATCAACTCGTCTGGACCTAAGCTTAACAGACATGACTCCCATTTCTTGTTGGGGTGTCCCTGCTAGTGTCACATCAATTTTCGAACCTCGCTAGGATACCATCTCTGAACGTATGAGGTTAGGGAGCTAGGGGACGGCCTAGCCTTCAAGACAATGGTTACCACCCATCTTGGTGATACAATGAGTGGGCTTGAGGGGGCAGACATGACTTGCAACCCATTGTTGGGGTGTCCCTGCTAGCGTCACATATCTTAACAAATGATGTTAGGGAGCCAGGGGATTGCCTTGCCTCATCGGTTATGGTTACCACCTCGTTAGTGGGACTAAGGGGGCAAACATGACTCACAGCCCATTTTTGGGGTGTCCATCATTTTTAGGTTAGGGAGCAAGGCTACCTTGCTCAGCTATTATGGTTATCACCCATATATTACCGAGTGGGCCAGAGGAGGCCACTAGGTTTTCTCTCCCAGCCTCCTCCTTGTGGGAGGGGGGTGTCCTGGAACCCAAAAATCTTTATATCTAAAGAGTGCGATAGAGGCCATTGAAGGGATCTATGGTTACCACCTGTGTCCTCCTGAGTGGGCCTGAGGGGGCTACCAGGTTTTCTCTCCCAGCCCAATAAGGTTAGGGAAGTCAAGTTCAGGCTTCATCAACTTGTTTGGACCTAAGATTAACAGACATGACTCCCATTGCTTGCTGGGGTGTCCCTGCTAGTGTCACATCAATTTTCGGACCTCGCCAAGATACCATATCTGAACGTATGAGGTTAGGGAGCCAGGGGACTTCCTTGCCTCGACACAGTGGTTACCACCTATCTTGGTGATACAACGAGTGGGTCTGAGGGGGTAGACATGACTCGCAGCCCTTTACTGGAGTGTCCCTGCTAGCATCACATATCTTAACGGATGATGTTAGGGAGCCAGGGGACTACCTTGCCTCATCGGTTATGGTTACCACCTCATTAGTGGGCCTGAGGGGATAGACATGACTCGCAACCCATTGCTGGGGTGTCCATCATTTTAGGTTAGGGAGCAAGGCTACCTTGTTGAGCTATTATGGTTACCACCCGTATATCACAGAGTGGGCCTTCAGGGGCAACTAGGTTTTCTCGCCCAACCCATTGCTAGGGTGTCCTATATTTTTGGGGTGAGGTTAAGGAGCAAGGCTACCTTGCCTCTTTTCATGGGTTACCACCTGTCCTGCTAAAAACGAGTGGGCCAAAGGGGGAAACTAGGTTTTCTCTCCCATCCTCCTCCTTGTGGGACCTAGGCATCTCCCTAGGGTGAGTTTAATTTTTATGGTTTGATTTATTTATGGAGTCTTGGATGAGGTTGTAACTGCCAGTGGCTGGGTTGATCAGCTTTTCCCTAGTGGCCCACTTGAAAAGTGGATCCATCCTTAGCTAGGCAAGTCAGCTTCCAGCTTCCCTAACCACCCATCTTAAATTTAAGATAAATAGTCCACTTTGTGGATTGGGATCCACGCACTGGCCCCTCTGACCCATTAGCCTCTGGTATGGGCTAATGGTAATCGTGGACCGAGGCAAGCCAGTTCTGGGTCCCTAACATCTTAGTCAGAACGAGCGCGTCTGGTTTTAGATTGGGACCACTCATACTGTAGGCATTGAGTATAGTTAGATACTATATATGGTGGGGTAGGATGGGGCCCCATTAAGGAGACCCCTCCTTGAGCCTTGAGCCTTGATGGGGCCCCTTTTCTTAGGATGCACCTTTGGTGCCTTGATGGGGCTCGTCCTTAAGCCTTGAGCCTTGATGGGGCCCCAAAGTGCATCCTATAAATCGAGCGTGGGGTGATATGCCAAAGGCTGGGAAGGTTGATCGAAGTAACATCTGGACAGAGTGACACAGGAACCCACTTGGGGTTGAAACCGTCTTCCTAGCCGTCGGCAGCTACAGTTAGGGTGAGCTCAAAACCAACTGTAACTACCTCAAGGTACCAACCCTATTAGGTAAAACTAAATGCGAGTCAGGAAGGTAATGTGTGGCCACCACCCCTTGCCTTACCCGTGGATGGCACGCTAGTAGCCTTAATAGAGTACTCCTATACCTGGATGGGTGAAAACCCAACCCCTTTTTAACAAGAGTGGAATGATTTTGTCTCAACCACAAATTCAGCTTCACATGAGTGGGAGTAGGACTCAACCACAAATTTAGCTTCACATGAGGGGAGTAGAACTCAATCGGCTTCACAGAGTGCAAGATTCATCCTCAACCACAAAATGGTGTCAAGGCCTCAGGCTTTTGGTTTTTTGAAGGGCAGATGCCCCAGCTCCCTTGTCCCTCAAAGAGGGGTTGGGATATCCATTTTTTTTCTCTTGACCCTCTTGACCCTCTTCGTTTGGGTGGAGATCCTTTCTTTCTCTTCACCCTCTTCGAGTGGGGGGTATTTTTTTTCTTTTAGCCCTCTTCGAGGTACAAGGGGGCCTAGGGAATTTGTTTGTGAGGTAATAGTAGGTTCCCACGCTATGATGTGGCCTCTGGAGACAGGACTAGAGCCCAACCCACGAATGGAGTGTCTCCAACCAAAAATGACTACTAGCTCGTCGTCGATTGTGAGGCCAGATGAGAAATCTATCAACTGACCTAATTAAGAGGCTCTAGAACGTCGCTAAAGTGCATTTCAAGAAGGTTACAACTAATGGAAGCGGACTTTCTCTTGACTTTGAGATAACCACATGATCATGGATCCAAGGGGCCTGCTCATCAACCCAGCTCAATGCCTATAGTACGAGTGGTCCCAACCTAAAATCAGACCTGCTCATTCTGACTAAGATGTTAGGGACCCAAAACTAGGTTTCCTCAATCCACGATTACCACCAGCCCATACCAGAGGCCAGTGGGTTAGAGGGGCCAGCACATGAATCCCAATCCACAAAGTGGACTGTCGATCTTAAATTTAAGATCGACGGTTACGGAAGATGGAAGCTGACTTGCTTAGGATCCACTTTTCAGGTAGGCCACTAGGGGAAAGCTCATCAATCTAGCCACTAGCGGTCCTGACCTCATCTGAGACTCCATAAATAAATCAAACCATAAAAATTAAACTTGCTCTGGGGAGATGCCTAGGTCCCTTCTCCCTCTTCGATGGGTGGGGGGTTATCCATTTTCTCTCTCTTTTGTGTGCCATTAACATTGGTGATTATTTCTAAGTAAGTCAATGCGGTCCTCTCAAGCATTTAAATCTATTGAATTCTCATCTCAAGAGTCAGATTGATCGAAAGCATAAAAAGAGATGGGAAAATCATGAGTTTCTAAGGCCTCTAATTCTTGTATGAATGGTCCCATTATGAGAGTAAGATTCGCACGAGAAAATGGATGCTAGAAACACATAGAAGCAAGACACCCAGTCATTTATGTGGTGAAAATGATCGAATGAGAGTTATTTCTATTGGTGTTCTAAGAGTTTATGGTGGGCACTGAGAAAGTCCAAGCTAGGGATCAGTGCAGATATTCCGAAAGTGAGCTGTGGTTAGTTGTGTTATTCATATTGTGTGTTGTAAGTTTGTCTCTAGTTTCTACATTGACCAAAACCGCCATCAGTGCTTCCTTAGGTACAAAATTTTATTATATAGGTCATTTCTTGTAGTTCTCTTCGCATCACTAGAATTAGATTAATCAAGAGCATAAATATCAAAATGTGAATCTTAGGTTCTATATGTCTAATAATCCTTGCAGAATTACCCCTTATCGCAGCAAGATTTGAATGGAAACCTATGTCTATAGGATGGGGGGGAATATTGGAAATGAAATACCAAGCCATTCATGTTGCAAAATGAGGCATCTGGGAGGTGCTTATGTTGGTGTATCAAGGGTTGGTTATTAGCATTACATAAGTCAAAACGTTTTCCCAACGCATTAGAATCTATTGAATTCGCACCACAAACATCAAATTAATCAATGGCATTGAGAGTTAGTTGAAAATCAAAACTTCTGTATGCCTATGAACCCTTGTAGAATGACCCATCTGTCAAAGCAAAATATTTGAACGAGAAAGTGGGTATATGGGATGGATGGGGACGTAAAGGCCAAATACCTTTCCATTTTGATTGTTCAAACGGTCATCTGAGTGGTGCTTCTTTTTGTGTCATAAGTAGGGTTGTTGGTTATCGTTACAGAATTCGAATAGTTGGTGGTTTTATCGAGCATTGAAGAGATAGTTGCATTGGTGTTCTTGTGGGCTAGGAATGGTTGCGTAATCCCAAGTCAACCTCGCCATGAGTGTCAGGTTTCATGTTAGATTCCTCTGGTAAATCTATGAAACATGAAGCATCAAGCAGGACAAGAGATGTCTTAGCCTGAATCTTATTCAGGGGTCCATTTTGACAAAACGTTTTACTTGACGAAACCCTCACCTCTTCCTTAGGTACCCTCACTGTAGGTTGATTTGGCCATGGTATTTCCTCACCAAGCTTCCCCGTAAAGTGACCCCAATAGCCTGTCCTCTCCACGGGGAGTGATGACACTCTGGTGTTACGGGTGTAATGAGAGGGGATGGGACTACCATGAAATTTGGAACCCAATCGCTGGGCTTCTCTAAATTTACTTTAAAGGACTTAAGTTAGTTGTTAGAGAGGGTGGGTTTAAAACCCCAGGGTAAGGCCACGGTACTTCCATCCATGTGTATGGCAACGGGAAGTGGCAAACCACTTGAAATGAGCTCACCGAGTGGGCTTGAGGGGGCTACCAGGTTTTCTGTCCCAGCCCAACAAGGTTAGGGAAGTCAGGTTCAAGCTTCGTCAACTCGTCTGGACTTAAGCTTAATAGACATGACTCCAATTTCTTGTTGGGGTGTCCCTGCTAGCATCACATCAATTTTCAAAATTCGCTAGGATACCATCTCTAAACGTATGAGGTTAGGGAGCTAGGAGACTCCCTTGCCTCAACACGGTGGTTACCACCTATCTTGGTGATACAATGACTGGGCCTGAGGGGGCATACATGACTCATAGTCCATTGCTGGGGTGTCCCTGCTAGCGTCACATATCTTGACGGATGATGTTAGGGAGCCAGGGCACTGCCTTG
This sequence comes from Pinus taeda, assembly GCA_000404065.3. Classification (NCBI taxonomy): domain Eukaryota; kingdom Viridiplantae; phylum Streptophyta; class Pinopsida; order Pinales; family Pinaceae; genus Pinus; species Pinus taeda. The sequence continues at coordinate 8,085 of APFE031393803.1, read as the reverse complement.
CCTCATCGGTTATGGTTACCACCTCGTTAGTGGGCCTGAGGGGGCAGACTGATTCGCTGCCCATTGCTAGGGTTTCCATCATTTTAGGTTAGGGAGCAAGGCTGCCTTGCTGAGCTATTATGGTTACCACTCGTATATCACTGAGTGGGCCTTCAGGGGAAACTAGGTTTTCTCTCCCAGCCCATTGCTGGGGTGTCCCAGATTTTTGGGGTGAGGTTAGGGAGCAAGGCTACCTTGCCTGTTTTCCTGGGTTACCACCCATCCTCCTAAAAATGAGTGGGCTAGAGGGGGAAACCCAGTTTTCTCTCCCAACCTCCTCCTTGTGGGAAGGGGGTGTCCTAGGAAATTGTTGGATCTACCATAAGGTGCACTCATACAACGATTGGACATGGGCCTGATGGGGAAGACATGACTTCGCAACCCATTGCTGGGGTTTCCATCACTTTAGGTTAGGGAGAAAAGCTGCCTTGCTGAGATATTATGGTTACCGCCCATATATCCTAGAGTGGGCCTTTAGGGGAAACCAAGTTTTCTCGCCCAGCCCATTACTAGGGTGTCCCGGATTTTTTGGGTGAGGTTAGGGAACAAGGCTACCTTGCCTCTTTTCTTGGGTTACCACCTGTCCTCCTAAAAACAAGTGGGCCAGAGGGGACAACCAGGTTTTCTCTCCCAGCCTCCTACTTGTGGGGGGGGGGGTGTCCTAGCTTAGCTATTGTGTTGCTAATTTCCATGGCTAGCTGAGCTAGCTCCTCTTGTCCGATCCGGTTATGTCATGTATGTAGGCCACATGATTCAAATAGCAGGTTCCCTATTCACTCTTCTAAAGGTTGGATGTAAGTTCTTTTTCCTTTGCTTTATGAAGTGCTTATTAATATCATACGGTCAACTCAATAATCGGAAATAAAGAGAAGAATCAATGGAATCAACTGCTACTGGTGCTTGTGTAGGTTCTTATGCATCTGGATTTGGAAAATCTGAATATGAATCTACTGCATCTTGGTCACGATCACTTTCAACCCTAATAAAAAGGCTCCTCCACTAGTCACATAATCTGGCCCATTCAATTTTACCAAGTATTTGAGTTTCGCAGCATTATCTATAATGTGCCTCTCTTTACCTGCCCAAAGCAAAAGCGACGTGAATAACTTACCCCTTCAAACTCTATATTTTTCTTTCCCCTATGGTAATGACCATAATGACATATATATTAGCAGCATTGTCGAAGATCAGGTTCTCACTTACAAGGGATATGGATTACTTGTCCCGAATTAGGAGCTAGTTGATTATGCAAGCTTATGAGGTAACATAGTCATAATGGAATCACAAGCTTCTCTTTCTATGCGTATCTCCTCCCTCTAACCTCTATTCTAAATGATTAGCCTTAATCTTATTCCTTCTTATCCTTTCTTCGATTCTTTCTTAGATGACTGAATAGTAGGCATATGATTTTAGAACTTCTATTCTATTCCTTAATGAGTGGGTAGTACAAAGGAAGGATACTAACTCTTAAGCCTTAGATACATGAATAGAAAGGCTTAATTGAAGCTCCTTCATTAGTGGTAGCTTTCGCACAGGAAGGGATGCTACGGAATCTTTCACTGGTAAGGAACCCATTGAAGTGGACCCATCAGCGAAGGTAGAAGCCTTTGTATTTAACCGAGTGAAAGCCAAGGTTGTGAGTTCAAATTAAGCATTAACTGTGAAAATGATCTGGACTAGTATAGGAGCATCAACCATAACAAATTCTCAAGGGAAGAGGGGAGAATAAAATACAATTTTTCCTATAATGTTGGGGCTATATTAAAGGAAAAAGGATAAGACTCAAAGCACCAAGTTTCCAAGAGCATAGGGCACTAAGGTCGCATAGATATTATCGATCTTACACATAGCGAAGCTTACCTGAGGCGAGGTGTCTTGACATAGCAATATTCATTTTTTTGTTCCCCTCAAAGAGCGAGCATAGTGAAGGCCAGTAGCTAGAGAAGTGTAGCTCAGGTTATCACTTACCTGAGTTATCACTCGTATTTATTTCCCTCAAAGCTTGATCATACCAATACCTACAAATCTGTTTTACTCTTGAGTGGTGTTTTTCTTTTTATATTCTAGATCTTGGGTGGTTCGGTTTCGAGCCAAATCTCACATGGTATCAAAGCCTTGGACATTCTAAATAGAATTGTTTCGTTGCAGTGAAAAATTAAATTCTGTGGGGCTCATTGTGCTCGATTTTGCTGGTGCGCACTACATGAAGGTCACTAAAATTATCACTTCCTTAGTTGGGGAAATCTTTCATAGTGCTGGCAAGTTTTCATGCACAAACCAACGTGAAATTCATGGCTTGAAGGCAACCCTCGGTCATACTACTGAAAGTTTTGTTTTGTAGCATCTTCATGGTTTGGAGTCGTCCCCTCCATTAAGCTACATGACACTCTATTTAGCAGCATCAAAATTCATCATTGTGCAACCATTCATAGTATCTGAAGATGCTCTTCTATTAAGCAATTGAAGGCCCTGACCCATATGATGGATGAGTGAGAAATCGATGGCGACCCTTATGGTCGAGTGACTTCATCCCTATTTTGTAGTGTCTTCATGCTTTGGAGCCATCCCTTCCATTGCCATAGAAGTTATTTGAATTCTGCTATAGAATGTAGCAGCCTTGTTTTAATTCCTCCAACACCCATCTAATACGCTACATCAAATTTGGTTCTGTAGTAGCTTTTCTTTGTGCTGAAGTAGTTCGAACATCCTTCTAACAAGCTAAAGGAAGCCCCATTCTACAATGTCCTCGTAAGCCTTGAAGGCGTTCCTCCATTTTGCTATGGACCTTTGTTCTACAATAATTTTCACTTTTCTACGAATCCAATAGTAGTTTCATTCTACAGCAATGGATTAGACTCAGATTCCCCTCCTTACACCATGAAATGACTATGAGTGGAAGTCAAATCTGAAGAGCAAAGGCCTATTCAAAAAGAACAATGGGAACTGAAGTTGAACCCATAGTTGATGCTAAAAAGCTAAAGTGGTTCAACAGATGTGACGAAGCATATGGAATGTTGTGTCTTTCTGTATCTCCCGATCTCCTTTTCCACATTAAATCTACAAGTTAACCCAATGAAGTTTGGACCATGCTAGAAGGACTATTTGGAAAGTAGGATGTGTTAAGTGGTCACCAGCTGGCGAGGGAATGAGCTCATCAGCTTGAGCCCGAGCAGCTTTGAAACTATCCAAGATTTCTTCACCAAATTGAAATCATTGAGGTTGTAGCTGAAACTATATGGAATTAGCAAAAAGGAAAAGGTAATCAATTGCTTGTCCGCAACAGGCAATGAGCAGAAATGTCAATCTGCTCATGATACCTCTTATTCAAAAGTTGAAAAGCTAAAGTCTGAGAAGGTCAACTGTGTCTATTGCAACAAGCTCGGGCATGATGAACACAAGTGCATGAAGAAGCAGCTTGATCATCTTACTCATCTTCTTTATAAGAAGAACATCGCTCGATTCTGTCAAAAAGAGTTCACCAGCTAAAGAGTCTGCCAAGGCACAGGAGAACGAAGGGAAAGGAAAGGATCTATCTCTGGCACTTGTAGTTATTGCATCTCAGCCTTCCTCATGGGTGCTTGACTCGGGTGCTTCACACCACATGGCTTCATCTTGAGATGACTTTGCATCTTTGGAGCCCTGTACTACGTTGACTATCTTGATGGGAGATAATACTCCTTTTGAGGTTTATGGGAGAGGATCTATTGATATGGATGACATGACATTTCAGAATGTTATTTGTGTTCCTTCATTGTCAACCAATCTCCTCTCTATTTATCAGATCACTCATTCTGGTTTAGGTAGGCGAGTTGAGTTCACACCTGATTCTATGGTCATTAGTGAGATGACAAATGGTGTTGCAGTTGCTGTTGGTAAATCTGATCATCAGTCCAGATTGTACCTCTTCTCAAACTTTGTTCCCAAGACTCCGTTTGCTATTTTAATCACTCATTTAGATGAGGTGAGTAGATTATGGCATGAGCAGTTTGGCCATCTCAACTACCGCTATTTGCAACAACTCAACAAGCAGAGCATGGTTTCAAGTTTGTCGGATGTAAGATTTTCTAATGGTGTCTACCAGGGTTGTATTCTTAGCAAGCATCCGAAGGATAAGTTTGACAAAGGCAAAGCATGGAGAGCTACAGAAGTTCTGGAACTTGTTCACAATGATCTGATGGGTCCATTTCCTCATCCTTTGATCAGCAGAGCCAAATATTCCTTGACCTTCATTGATGATAATTCAAGGTATACCCTACTTGATTCAGCCCGAATTATAGGCGCATTTTCAGGACTTCAAGTCACTTGCAGATAGATGGGAAGGCCATGAAAATTCTGCATACAGATAGGGAGTATGTGAGCAACAACTTGAGTAGTTTTGTGCCTCTAAAGGCATTGAATTGCAGTGTACTGTTCCATACACTCCTTAGTAGAATGAAGTGGCTGAATGGAAGAACATATCTTTTTAGGAAATGGAAAATTGTATGATGCAATTCCAATCTCTTGCTTCGAAGTTCTGGGCAGAAGCTATTAATTGTGCCTGTTACATCCAGAACAGAGTGACTCAAAGATCCGGAGTCACTCCTTTTGAAGCTTGGAGCGATCGGAAACCTACAGTGAAACACTTCAGAGTGTTTGGTTTTCAAGAATGGGTTCACATTCCTGTAGAGAAACAGAAGGTATTGGAACCACAGAGCCAGTATTGCATTTTTGGGGGATATCCTAATAGCGTTAAGGGATATCAGCTTATAAACCCCATGACCAATCAGCTGATTATTGCTAGAAGTGTTCGATTCAAGGAGGGATCTTCGAGTACTTCTTCAGATAGTGCGTTCAATGCTGAAAATGAAAGTTTTGTGAATCCAACAGGTCTGAATTCTGTTGCTACAAATCCTGTAGATTTGACTTTGGTTGCTATGGATTCCTCCTCTACCACTTCAAATGATGCTACAGATGATGATTAAGAGGAAGACACTATAGATGCTACTACAGATTTGACAGTGAGACCACTTTGGGCACATCAGATGCTACAAGTAGCAGACAATCTGGTTGGCAATCTAGCAGACACCGCGCAGACATGTTCTCAATTTCAGGGTGCTCCATGGGCTCTCTCTACTACAGAACCTTTTCTACCAATCCACTGCTATATTTCCACAACTACAAATCCGTAGTCTTTTCAAGAGGCTGCTGGTATTCCTGAGTGGGACGCAGTAATGTAGTAGGAGTATGGTTTGCTAATGAGGAACCACACTTGGAATCTAGTTTCTATTCCTCCAGGAAGAAAGATTGTTCGGTGTAAGTGGATATATCGGACAAAGTTTACAGCAGATGGTCTAGTAAATAAGAATAAAGCTCGTCTAGTGGAAAATGGCTTATCAGAGGTACCTGGCTTGACTACAATGAGATGTTTGCACCAGTTGAAAAGATGGACTCGATCTAGCTTGTGCTAACCATTACTGTAGCTCAATGGTGGGAAGTTCCTCAGATGTATGTGAAGAGTGCATTTCTTCACAGGGATCTTGAGGATGAATGACTCACCTGACATCTATTTACCCACCCACCCCAATCACCGGTGAGGAGGAATGGCTTACCTGACATAAGGAAGGTAAGAAAGTAGAGGTAGAAGCGTGAAGCATGTTAGATAGCATTCCTTTATTTCTTTTACTGAACCGATAGAAAGTATAGGTAGAAGCAACAATCATTGCTATTTGGTATTATGCATCAGGGGTGGGGAACCATAGGGGATCAAGAGATAGGAATCGTAATATATCGATAAGGTTCTCATTGCATCATTTAGAATAATAGAATAAAATGATTCCTCAATAAACCATTGCATCATTTATGCAGTCACCCTTCGATAAGCTAATCGAGGGAGGAGAGGAGGAACCCATCTATGCCCCTTTGCTAGAAAGACAAGTTATATGAGTTAGTCAAAGGAAGAGGCCCAATACTAACTAAGAGTTTAAGATGGATGCCTAGATCCATGGGTATAAGGGTTAGGATGTCATGTTAGACCTGGGGTCCAATGTGAACATCCTTCCAAAGAAGTTGTCGAAAATGAAGGGGAGTGCGCGCCGAGTTTGTTCACTCATCGAGTTGAGGCTAGCAAATCGTTATCAAATTGAACCTATTGGCCATCTGGAAAATGTGAAATCCAAACTTAGAATTGTGAAGATAATGGTGTATTTCGAGGTCATTAGGATTGTAAATGATCAAAATACTTACCCTGGCCCTTTAAGGTTTGAATGGGAAAATGACAGCGAGACCATCCTTGGAGGGAGGAATGTCTTTTGAAGCTAGCGGAACAAGAGTGATACAAGACATTAATCCTATCAAAGGATCCCCATACATAGAGCCAATGAACGACATTATGGATAATGCAGTGATAGATTAGTTGTACAACTTAACAGCTAGAATGTGGGATTACTATGTCAATCCCATAGCAAATGGAGCGATAAGCTGACATAGCATTTGCTCCTATGATTCAAAAACCCAAGAATCATTTTAAGGTTGGCAAGAGTGCAACCAGAAGATTTCATCTCATCATTGCACCATGTTCAAGTCATTCCATTAGATTGGCATAGAGTTCAGGGACCCTCCAATTTTTGATGTTACCAAGGATGTGGAGGAGTTCATGGACGACACGAGATCAATGATCCCTAAAGAAAAGTGAGTTTTGACACTAGATGCAACCTTGAGGTCCACTTCTTAGAGATGGTGGGCCATGCATAAGGACAACCTAATAAGTTGGGAAGAAGTCCAACCCACATTGTGACATCACTTAAATGCACGGATATAGTTTTAGGTTATTTATATTCTGGGAGTGGAAAAAGACCCAAGCACCTTGACAGAAAAAAAAGGAAGAATATACAGTACTAAATATTTGCTCAATTTCTATGATGGAAGATTATTCAATTTTTTTGTAACCCAAACTTCATGAGAATCCTAAATGTGCAATATAAGGAAGCTTTTTCTTCTATTTTTTTGGCTTACAAAAATAAAAGAGGAGAAAAACACAATTTTATTCTTTTCTCTCATTAGGAACAAACCGTAACTACCTCAAGCTACCAACCCTATCGGGTAAAACTAAATGCGAGTCAGTAAGGTAATGTGTGGCCACCAGCCCTTGCCTTACTTGTGGATGGCCCGCTAGTGGCCTTAACAGAGTACTCCTATACCTAGATGGGTGAAAACCCAACCCCTTCTTAACAAGAGTGGAATTATTTTGTCTCAAGCACAAATTCAGCTTCACATGAGTGGGAGTAGAACTCAACCATAAGCTTCATGAGTGGGAATAGAACTCAACCACAATTTCAGCTTCACATGAGGGAAGTAGAACTCAACCGGCTTCATAAAGTGCAAGATATATCCTCAACCACCAAATGGTGTCAGGGCCTCGGGCTTTTAGACTTTTTGAGGGCGAGCCATCACTCCAAAGATATATATGATCTTATGATCGTTTGGGATCTAGCCTTGCAGTGGTCTGACCACCATTGGGATTTCCAAGGTGGGTTGGGTCTCGTTGAGCCCCAGGGCCAATTCACAACCGTGTGAGGTAACGTCAGGATGAGGTGAGGAATTTAGCATCCTAGAGGAGATGGCTAGTCAAATAGGATGTTGAGTATGGAATTCTAGCTAACACTGCATCAGGAGGCTTCGTAGAGACCCAGAGCGTCCAAACGGAAACTGGCTGAGCAAACAGGAAACCGAATATGGGATATTGGCTCTACTTACAGTTCTGCTATGAAATTTTCTAAACGCCTTAGTGCATATACAACATGGTGCACCGTTGTAGGGTTTTTAATTTCAAAATAGTGGTGCGCTAAGTGAATTTGGAGCACCAATGGATATACTACTTGATAGCTCCAGACAAGGGTTAACTTTCAAAAAATGTTAGTCGTAAAATTTATTTTCACCATTTCGGTACTATACTCCCACGAAGAATCAATGCTATTCCTTTTTTTAAATAAATCGATGCGTATAAAACATGGTACATCATGGAAAGGTTTTTAATTTAAAAGGAGTGGTGCTCTTCTTACATAGCCAACA